>CABFPE010000135.1:901772-922572 GCA_900660155.1 Hofstenia miamia | reverse complement strand
AAAACAGGAAGGAGAAAAGAAAATGTTTGATTTTCTACCTCACAACGAGTATAGGGAGTTACCAGAAATCAATGCTGATAAGAAAGGTCAAGCAATAATGTCCATCGTGATAAAAGAAGAAATTGAAGAGAGCGAGATCATCCAAAAACAAAAAGTCGATATGGAAATAAGAGAAAAACTGACAAATGCAGACAAACAGTTAAGTAAAGAAGCTAATAGTTACTATCAAAGGTACACATGGAAAATTAATGACAGTGGACTACTATACGTACATGGAAAGACACTAAGAATAGCGATTCCAAAGTACTACAAAAGAGAGCTGGTGAAAAAAATACATGAAAAAGGTCATATCGGAATTATACAAACAGAGCAAACGTTCAACACAAGATTTATAACAATAGGAATAAGGAAGGTTGTAGAGGACGTCATTAACAAGTGTACTACCTGTTTATTAAATGACTGCACCAAACCAAATAGTGCATGTGGACTTGGAGAAATTGTTGCAGGACGATGAGGGCTATCAGTACATTTTAGTGATAGTTGATAATTTCACAAAATATGCTAGAATGATCCCCTTGGATTTGACAACTGTGAAGAGCGTGGCAGAGAAGATAATGAAAGAATGGATACTGAAGTTTGGACCAATGGAAGTAATAGTATCTGATAGAGGGGTGCAGTTCGAAAGTAAATTGTTTGACGAAATGGCGAAATTGTTAGAGATAATGACAGAAAAAACAACAGCATACCACCCGCAGGCAAATGGAGCAGTAGAAAGGTTAAACAGGACGATGATTAAACTAATAAGAGTGTTGACATCGAGATTTGGTGGATGAGACTGGAGAGAGGTAATAGAGATGGTGGAGTATTTCTATAACACTTCAGTACATTCTACGACAGGAGTAACACCATTTAAAGCAATGTATGGAAGGGAAGCAGCTACACTGATATCGATGCAATATGATACTTATGCAGAAAAACCGGATAATGAATATATTAGGAGTTCACGAAGCAATATGTCATAACACAAAGAAATCTGCAATTAGACAGCAGAGAAACTTCAACAAAAAGATTTACGGAAAACCACACAAGAAGGGTGACAGGGTTTACACATACACTTTGCTGAGAACACAAGACATGAACCAGGTAAGAAAATTAAAAACACAGTGGTCAGGGCCATTTATCATTTCACAGACACTACCTAATAATAACTATAAACTTAACGATGGTAGAATTTTGCATTTTCAAAATTTGAAATGGGCAACAAAAGATATTGAACAAGTAAAACTAGATGAAAATGCACAGTTCAAATTAATTGAAAATAATGACGGTATATATAATGAAATGAATGGTCTTGATAGTGTTGCAAAAGAGGAATTTCAAGAAGAGTACAATCCTCAACAGAAAGATGATGAGAGTGAAAGAAGAATAATGCCCCAGAGGGCTGTAAAAAATAAAAATAAATATGACCATGAGATATGGGATATTAATTTAGTAACTCCATTTAGATTAGATAATGAAGAGAGCCAGCAGCCGATCACCATTGAAGAGCAGAAGGATATGCAGAAAATCCCCAAAATCTGATCGTCAGTTAAAGGGCGTGACGAGGGGAGAAAACACTAGCAGCAACAGCAGAAATACTAGGTCTCTGAAATCCGATTGTCAGTTAAAGGGCATGATGAGGGAGCATTGTTCACCTAGTAATAGAAGAAGACGAGTACGAAGAAAAAAAAATAAAAATAAATATGATTAAAGGGCATGAGGATGGAGAATATCACAATGACAAATAAAAGAAGAAGGATAAGAAGGAAGTCTCCCCAATCTGATTGTCAGTTAAAGGGCATGAGGAGGGAGACGACGCCAAAAAGATCACCCTCAACCAAATGTCAGTTAAAGGGCAGGCGGATAAAAGAGGGCCAACGTCATGATACTGATCGCCAATTAAAGGGCGTGTGGTTGGAGGAAAAATCAAGCTCGTCAATGGAGCACTCCCCCACATCTAGCAGAACTCGAAGCCAATTAAAGGGCGGAGAGTATAAAGCTAAGCCAACAGGTCCTTGTCTGCAATTAAAGGCAGCAAGAACTGAAATCCATGGTCAATATGTTGACCTGGATGTACAAGATATCAGCAAAGATTTGGAAATGGACACCTTGGAACAGCCTTTCTCACACAGGCAGTCATCCACTATGACTAAGTTGTCTAAATCTGAAGAACGAGAAAGCAGGATGACGAAAATCGGGAAAGATAAAATTCACCCATACTTCATTGCGAATAGGAAAATACGTTATAACTTGCAAGATAATTTATCACTGGAAACAAAAAAAGATTCCTACAACAACATGCATCTACAAGAGAAACAGAAGCAACGGCGATCCCCATTGTGATTGACAAACAAAACAGGCCAGTGTGCAATACGATTATATCCTATCCCAGAAAAATGAAAGAGGATTTTAATAGACCATATTTTAAAAGTACGACAGACATAACATTTGAAGAAGTGTTTACACTGAAGGATGTTCAAAAAGTAATCAAAAACAAAAATAAGCTGATAGAAAAATGTGAGCAAGTCAATCTGGACAGAGAACACATGACAATGATATACTTTATAAAAAAGTTGGAAATGGTCTCTAGAAACCTCGAGTCAAACATTGAAGATACGTTGAAATTGGCAAAAGAGTACAAAACAAAAGTAATTGTGATCACAAGATCACAAAATGATGAAGAGATACCAGAGTTCTTACAAACATTAGAAGAGAAAATGGAAAATGTGTTCATAATAAACAGAAGTGGAGAGGCGATTTCGGAAATGATCAACATAGACTTGCAGATAAATAATATGGCGCCAGTGGAAAGAATAATGGTTGAGCCAAAAATAGCAATGGATATGTACTATCAAGTCAGAACAATGGAAATACTTGGCATCTCAGAGAATTTGGAGGAGATAGGAAACCTATACATAAAATGTAGTATGAAGCAAACCCCAGAGCACTTGAAAAACATAATGGAAGTGTGGAAGGAGATAAAAACAGAAAAGCTGATGCATGAAGAGTGGCCTGTCATTGATATAAAATCGCCCATAAAAAATTATCATAAAATGGTAGAAATGACATTGCTGGAAATTAGAAGAGCATATGAGATGGACTTGAAAAGAAACTTTAGAAATATGATTTTTGAGGAAATCAATGCACCCCATGTACGTGCAAGAACGTCGATTTGGATTCTCAGTATAGCATTGACAAACAATGAAAAACTGGTGCTGCCAATAAGGAAAAAAGAAAGGAAGAGCATGGCAAAGAACAAACATTATGAGATAGCAATATTGCTGATACCTTGTAACATAAAACAATGGTTATTACAGCATGTGGATATATTATCATTATCGCCAACAAAGAATATACAACAAAAGTTTGAGAAATACTATGTATGTTTATTAACACAGCAACAAATGCTAGGAAGACCAAGCATAGTAGAACTTGCCAATAAGACAGGAATATGCCCTGCTGAAATAGACATAGTAAATGACGAAGCAAGGAAATTCATGTGGGGAGCTAAGTCAAATACGAAATTGAAGGCAATCAAACAGCAACCATGAATGACAACCCAAAACTTAATAAGACAAGAAAGCACTAGCACAATGGAAATGATCCAGAAGATAGCAGCAAAAGAAGTAAACAAGATTATAACAAAAGAAATGAAGAAATACATTTGAGACTACCCACAATGTGCTTACACAAATATAATTAAAAAATCGGAGATCATGTGAAAGGGAGGAGAAAATAGACCAATAGAGATCATAGAGATGGTCAGCAAATTGCAGGAAGAAATGAAAATGGAAGAATTACTACTACAATCAAATGCAATCGCTTTAACACCAAACACACAAAGGGAGATAGATAAAGTCAATTTGGAAAAATGGGGCGAAAAAGAGCCAAGTGAAATATCCTGGGTCGATACAGATGATGAACATCTCCTGGTAGAAATAACGGTATGAAGAGAAAAAACAGACAACATAGTACAAAGAATATACGGTGAAGTATATGAAAGAGAAACAAAGTCTATGATAAAAATATTGTGTACCAAAGCATTCACTAGACAGGAGATTACTCAAATGTTACAACCCAATAATCAGTTGGCAGTCGACATTGAATGCATCACATCGAAAATTGTAATGAAAGTGGAAACGGCAAAAAATTTGATGAGACATGGTTTAACAAATATGTTCTGGGAAAGTATAAACACCAGCAAAAATAACTATCCTGCAACATTTGGGATGGCAATGACATCGCAGATGGACGGATCATATGAAAATATCAAAAATCAAATGCTGACCACTTTACTGAAGTGTACACTGCCGCAGACAGTGTTTGTACCTATGTTGTTACCAACATGGTGACTAAAAAATAAGAAGGCAGTAAAAGCTTTATGGCATGAGGAGAACACTTACGTAAATAAATTGGAGGACGCAGAAAGAATTGTGAGAGACAAAAGATACAAGAAATCCAAAGATATTTTAAGTAAAAATGATAACAAAGAGAGAATATACATCAAAGGCACAGTGACTCCATACGATTTATACAATGAAGAAGAAGTGATACACAAACAAATCAAGAAAGTGCGAAGTGAAATTGTAAAGAGAAGCACAAGGATGGTGATACTATTTTCTGGAATAAAGGATATAGTATGGGGTGAGCTATGGAGTTCGCAATACAGATACTACGATGTCATGTGCAGAGTGGAAATTATAACAATGATACGATTAGGAAAAATTGATCCAGATCAGATAACGCAAGAAGAAGTAAGAAATAACATAAGCATGTTCTATGATGAAGCGTCAATATCAAAATCGTTGAGGTCCACATATGAATTCTTTTATCCCAATACAACAGTACGACCGGAATTAGCACATACAAGCAGGGTAGACGCCATGATGACGCTCATGATAGCAATTAAAGGCTTGAAATTGTATGAAAAGTATTACAAAGAATTCAATGGCAAACTAAACGAACTAAGAAGCATGTGTACAATTTCAAACAAGCTGAAAAATCCAATGTTCTTAAGACATAAGAAATTGGTAACAACAGAAAAAGAGGTTGTACTAAAGCTGACGAAAAACGAAAAGTTCGAGAAAACAGAGTGGGAGATGCAAGATGCTAACAAGATGATAAAACAAGCTGTTGAGATGGTCCATGGAGAAAGAGTTGTGATCCTTAATTAGCTGTGCTGGAGGGGGAGTGTAATGTAATCTAATCATATGTGGTCAAATTAAGAAGACAAAGGAAGAAACTAAGACTGAATATTAAAATAAATATTAATTGTACAAACACAGGATTATGATTAATTAATTATTTGTAAAATTATAGTGCAGTAATTTTTGATATTAATTCATTTGGCAAAAAGGTACTAGACCAAAATCGCAAATGCTAATTAAGGCAGAAGTGCATCATTGGCAGACAAACGAAAATTGAAGAATTAGAAATTGTCAACAACTTAGATTAGCAGGTACTAGTCAAATATTTGACTGTTTATTATTTTTCACTATAAAAATTGTGTGATTTATCATTTTGGTGATGACTTGAATTTACTGGATTTACTTTACATTTTGTATCAGGTTATTTTATTAATTATAATGGAAAGCTAAATGTTCGAGCACTCAGGTATTCTAGACAGTGGTTCACGACTTCAGTTAATGGGTGCATCGTTGATAGCTGGTGCTTACCCAATGTGCTCATAGGTTAGGTATAAGGATAGGGGTTTTTACTCATATTAGCTTTCCTATCATTCATTGTTCATATTATTGCATTTATTACGTTATGCTATTACATCTAGCCCTCATAGGAAATTACGAAATCAGTTTGTGTTATCTTGTACGGAATTTATTACATATAATTACCAGTGGACCAAAGTACTACCAATTTACCCTTTTCATTCTGACTGTATTGGTTGTTCACATGTACTCTAGGTTAACATGTAATTATTTATATGTAAGGATATTATATGTAAGGAAGCTTAACAAGCTAATTCATCCCAGTTGTGAGATTCCCTTATTTTATAAACTCACTAATAACAAGAACAATCAATACATTAAATTAGTAAGGTATCACACATTGTCACTATCGCATTCATGCACACTATTTCATTTCACTGCACTGAGTCATTGGAATTGTGGTTGGTGTCTCTCTCAATGTTTCAGTATCAGATGGAAATACTCATTATAGCGTAATTCTTTGATTCCTCTTTTGTGCTTTGCTTCTGGTCAGGTAGATTACCCTGTACATTTGTACCATCTATCTCGTGTCTTGTATCTAAAAGGATAGTTGTTAGTGTCGTATCAATGCCAGTTGATTAGATAATAATTAAATTAACAAACAACTAAACAGTAGAACTAAAGAAGAGAGATGGAGATTGGGATCTGTCACCTACCGTACTATTTGAGGAAGGAAAAAATGTCACAGCAGCTCCTAAATTAAGTTAAACTTTAGTAGTATGAAGGTTGGCAAGATTCTACAGTAAATTTAAATCAATTTATGCATAGCATCATTACTTTTGTACAATGCAACTAACAAACAACATTTACAAATAGTACTTGTTGAATTAATTTGCCAAAATGAAAAGGGCAATAATGCTTCCATTATTTTTCAGCCATCTTGGCAGAAATTCAAATTTGACAGATACTTTTGGATTAGAAACTATAAATCACGTGAAATCATTTGGAGAACTTTTGAAGTAAATTCTTTGAAAATCTTATCTTTAGATTTAATTCAGTTTGCTTATTATTAAGCAATGTCAAGCTAAACAGTCAATGCATTAGTAGTGGCAAGGGAACACATCAGTAGTGATTTGAGCATCCTTGATCCAAGCCATGAAACTTCACCTATGTTAGGGATACAATTAGGAGTTTTTCTACATTTAACTGACTACTGATCCTTTCATTAACATGTATGCAATAATATAACTATCAAAGAAGTGGTTGGATAACTGATTGTAGGTTAGTATATTTTATATTAACTGGACTACATAGATGACCTATAAATAGACTGATAATGAGACTGAGCATGTAGTATTAATTAAATGTAGGTTAGGAAGCTGCAAGTAATTATCTATTTAATCATTTAAACTAAGTGAAGCCAGTAATATTTGGTAATGGCTAAATAAATATTTATTAAGCAGCTAGTGACACTGCCTGGTTGCAAGTACAAGTTACACATCACAAATCGAGTTTATGTCAGTTACATCCATCCTTGAGAGTTGCACCAAGTTAGGAAACACATAATTTACTTTGTTGAATAATGTCAATAATGAAGGTGACTACTTGTTGGAAGATTTGGAGATCTAAGTTGGCCAGAGGCCTCATGAAAGGATCAAGTTGAAGGAGACTGGTGCATTCAGTCTACACCTAAATAGTGTTTGATTAGAATACAGTTAATTAAAGTTAACTAGAAGTATTAATGAATCAAAACAGTTAGTAAAAGTACATCCCTATCTGCATTTAACACAGAATTACACTCAAAAGGAATTGATCAACGTGAGTTAGAGCTTGGTAGCAGATGCTACACAATTCCTTTTTAGTTTATAATAAGGTGATCCTTTATCCCTTACTGGGTTTTCACTAAGTCATAAAAAGAATCTAATTAGCACATGAACAGATTACCAAATTTAATTGCCCTAAGCTACAACTCTTAAACAATAACTTAAGCTATATGGGATTTCCTGATCACAAAATGGTACTCTATCAAAATATACATACAATATATAAATTTCAGCTCTTACATAGACCTTCTATTAAAGGACTCCCTCAGTGACTGCTTAGCATGTAAATTCATCTTGGGATTCATTCTGACCTATTAAAGAATTACCATACCACTTTGAAATTTTTCAAAAATAATATTTCAAAGGATTCTAAAATGTGCAAATCTTAGTGTTTTAAATTTTTAGAATTCAAAATATTAATAAATTACAATACCCCTTTGCAATCAGATAATGAAGCTATTTAAATTTTGTAATTGTCTCAAAATCTCTTAACATTTTAAAATGCTAAGAGTGTATATCATGGAAAAAATGTTTATTATTTTCAAATAAAGTGTAAAAATTTTACTCAGGCAACATTTTTAAATTTTGAATGCACCTAACTTATGGATTGCAAAGATGAGGTTATTAGTTTCTCATTCAACCATTAAATATCTTGTTTAGGAAAAACTAAACGTAAGTATCTCTGGTAGTAGAAACAATGCATGTTCAAAATTTCAATTGAGGTGGGTTATCAAATTTTTTAAAAATTTATATTTCTAGGAATTTGTTGCTTTGCAAGACATTTTCTTAAGCCTACTAAAAGGTCTATTCACTTAAATAGAAAACTGACATGTTACTAATAATTTTTATGTTATTTGCCAGATAGAACTTTCTATTTTGTAGAGAGTGATGCATATTACACTCCATTGCACATGTAAGTTGTCCTACACATATTGAAAACTATTTATTAGGGACTTAGAGATTACAAGGATATATTATTTTTAACCCTACTTTATTTGCCTAAAATTGATGTAAACAGTTTGCCATCTATCAATACTAAAATTATTACAGCAAAATAATTTTACATTTCATTACAAAAGTTATTAGTTAACATCATCTTGCAATTCTATGATGTGCTTTACTTCAATTTCAATAAAAATGTAAGCTCTAAAAGATTCACTGCAATGTTATACTGTGAAATTAAACACTATCACAATAAACCATAAATTTTCAAAAATACAATTAAATTTTTCAGTCTCTTTCCCAAAAGATCACAAAATACTTTATATTTTCTAAAATTTCTCAATCTATTTGAAAAAACTGTTTTCTTTTAGAATAATTAGATTAACCAATAATGTGTATATGTATCACATTGTAAATATTTTTAAGGTATGTAAGGGGAACAGCAAAAAATGTCTTGGTTTATTTTAAAATCTTATCTAAAATCAAACAAATTTAAAATGTTGAACTTATTTGATTACTAAAAAAATAATTTCATTCTGTAAACCAAAAGATTTTTCCCAATTTTCAATAAATTATAAAATTATATATTTAATTGTAATATTAAGATAAAGAAAATATTATCTAGAGATTTTTTGAAAATCAATAACTTCATTTAAAAATCATTATCATTCAACTATTGACATGAGATTAGCTATTTACTAAATAGATTAGGAAACAAACCATTCAGATCTAAAGTTTCAATTTTTTTCTGCAGCAAATAGTAGATTAACATAGATGGCAATAAAATCAGTTAGTTATAAAACATACTCTCAATTTTCTAAGAGAGCATAATTTCTCAATCCTTTTTCTGTGTAATGTTCTGAGATACATCAGGCCTTTTTAGAGGTAATTGTACATGCTTTACTTTGATTAGATGAGTTTCCATCATATTTAATGTTTAATGAATAAAATCTACTTTCACCAAAAATTGTCATTTTATTCATGTTCTGCATATTAAATTATCACTGTAGTTTTGAACTATTTATTCAAAAAATATTAAAGTTTTGTTAATTAACTCAAATGCTAAACAAAAATTTGCCTAAGGATTTGCATTCCAACAGCCACTTGATTAAAATTTCTTAAAATAATCTGATCCTTTAGTTCTCCAATATTGAAGTGAGAGAATTTTGAATTTAAGTCTACTTCCAGGGCCTCTTCTTTTTGCTAATATAATTTAAGTTTACCTGTAAACTGTTTAAACTGAAAATTTGTGCAACATACATTTAGCAATATCAGGAAGCAATTGGCAAATATTTTAGCTAAAAAAAATATAAACTGAAATTCTTGCAAATACTAAGTAATTGCGAGAACTCTTAGTAACTGTAGATCATTTTTTACAACAGGTGATTCAATGAACTTCAAAAATCACTAAATGATCACATTTTTATAAATAATATTTAACTTTTTACTAAGCTGTACTTTTTACTAGAAATACTCATTAGTATAAAATTTAATTCAACATAAAGATTAAAACAATGAACAATTAACTAAGTATTTTTTATGCTCTGAATAATGTTTAAATAATTCAGTGTTTGTTGCAAAATAAATAAATTGTAAAAATTATTAGAATGTATTCAAAAATAATATAGTGAAAAATAAAGGAAAAAAATAAATTGGGTTTCTAAAATATGTATTCTTTCCAAAATATAAAGAACAAATTCTTTGATATGACAGCCAATTTAAACAACTAATTCTTAAATTTCAAGATTTTCAATTCCAATTTATTTACAATGGTTTTAGTAATAGAATTATTTCAGAATGAAATAAATTCTTTCCTAAATATTTGCAAGCACAAATTGTTTTTCAAAATATTTTTTTTCAAATTGTAAAAATATTTTTCCACTTATTTAATGAACTAAAGATGTCACTATGATGGTTGTCATTGAGCTATTACCCCATAATATTAAAGGACCTTTAGTTTAAAAATGAAGAGTTTAATTTCAACACTTACATGTATTTATTTTGTGGGATATTTTCTTTTTAAGTAAATTAATAATATTATAGCCATTGTAGTAATAATTAGATTATAATTTATTAAAAAGTAATTAAAATGCATTGTAATTAACATTATTCCTTAATAATAAAATTGCAGAACACTTACACTCAACACTATTTGATATAAACTATTAATACTTACTAAGCTCTGATTGGCTGTTTTTGTTTTCCTATGTATTATTGCTACAGGAAGGTGCACACTGGACAATATTAGAAATTCACAGATTGGAAAATGTTACAATACATCCCAGCATTTCTAAGGTGACAGGGAAGTGACATTTGAGTTGATTTTTGTTAAATAGTGTTACACTTTTCTACATTACAGTAAGTAACTTTTTTATATATAAGTAATTTATATTTAATTAAGATTTAGATATTTAAAAATATATGAGAAAAAATAATTTTAATTATTTATTGTGCTTGGTTTATTTTCTAACTATTTGAGGTTTATTTTTATTGATACTATTACTTCATGTACATAACCTTGCTTTCTCAAGTTAGGGTTTAACTTTTTGCAGAATTTGAATTGCAAGTAGCTAAATTCTAGAAAGAAGCAGAAACAAAGGGTTAATCCTCATATATCTAAATTATGTATTTTAGTATACAATGGATGAAAAATTATTTACCATCACTGAGGATGGCTACCTACACTTCATCAAGTCAACACTTGATATGATGCCTGCCAGGTAAAAAAACCTATCTAAGTATGGTGAATCAATTTAATTCTTTTTGTAATTTTCACTGCAAACTACCAGTACCTCCTGCCATCACCCCCAAAAAAAGTAGTGATGAAATTCTGCAATCAATAAAACAAGTTCTTTTGACCAGATTCTTTTTATAAGGTATATATGGATTTTGGGAGCTCTGAATTCACAAATACAAAAGATACCATCCAAAACTAAAATATCTGAAAAAAGAGCTTGTGCATCATGGCATATGTGAAGTGTTTTGTAAAACTTCTAATCAAAATTTTACAGACATTCAGAAAGAATTATCTTTTGATAATTCTCATGTGGCTTTTGAAATTTGATTGTAAAAAATTGCAGATATTTTATTTAACAGTGAATTGTTCCTTTCAGGTGTCTCACACAACAAAGTAGCATTATTCTTAACAACATTAAATTCTTTTTTGAGTTAAAGTCCCTTATTTAGATATTATTTGTAAATAAATTATATTCTGTTATTTTATGTAAATAACTCTAAATTTAATTCATAAGTTTGTAATAATCTAAAATTCAAAGCAGTATTTTTTGGATGAATTAAATTTAGAGTTGTTTAATTTAGGAATTACTTAACACTGAATTTTTATTGTTGATGAATTATAAAGAAATTTACTTGTTCTAAATCCTAGTATGAAATCAAACTTTTGCTTTTTCTTGTGCTCTTATTAAAATTTAAATGTACTTTTAACTTTCCTAGGAATGACAAAATCTTAATACTGAATTATATTATTCAAATGAATACTTAAACAAATTTCATTGTTATTTTTAAATTTCTGATGAATTTATTATTGGATAAAGAGGAAAGATTAGGAATGTGTTCCTAATGCTAATATGAAATCTAACCATTCTTTTCTTTTGCTTTTAGTGAAATTTAAATATACCTTTATTTTTTTTCATTAATTCACTTGATTAAATTATTGCAAGTGTACCATAATCATCATAAAAACAATTGAAATTATTTTACAACCAAAAAGAAAAATGAATTGGCAAAAGAATTTGACAAAATACTTAGACAAACTCACACAGCAAATCATTAGTCACTAATGCCATGTAAAAAAAGTTATAGCAGGTGAACTTTTAATTGCAGAACAATTGTCAACAAAAATAAGTACATATTATTTTGTTGTCTTGTTGTAAGGAACTTCAGTATAAATATTTTGTAAATTACTGAAAAGATGATGAATTAAGTATCTTTGGATTTATTTTGTTTCATAACAGGTTAGATAAATGAAAAACTAAATGTTCAATGCAGGAGTAGCTATTCAGGGTAGCTCTCACTGTGTAGCTACCATGCTGGTGTGAGTTAGGCTCCAACATCTAAAAATTCATTCAGCTTTAACGTCAGATTTTATTACCTTGTCTATTGAAAGTGCACCTTAGGTTAGGGAAATAAATAGGACTTTTTCTTGTTTAGCTTAGCTATTGATTCTAGTTTATTACAACCAACCCTTTGTTAAAACAGTTGGATAAACTGAACGTATTGTAGCATAATCCAAAGCATAATGCTGCTAAAAGAAGAAAGAAGATCAGATGATTAGTGAAAACTAAGATTGAATTACATCCAACAAATAGAACGATTATTGACACTTAGCTTGAGGGGAAATATGTATTCAAAGTACAATCTTTTCTCTCATATTTGTAAAGGCATGCCAGAGAACATCTGTATACAATTTGAAATAAAGTGTGAGGTAGACAACAAGTTGGAGAAGATTATCAGGAAAGCCATAGACATACAGGCAACTATAGAGAATAATGCCCACATCTACAAGAAAGCAATATGGAAAAAGGAGAAACCGACAGAATGGCGAAATAGCTATAAACCACAAACAGGGAACACCAAAATACACAAGGAAAAGAAGGTAGAGAAGTTCATCAACATAAAAACAAGGATGGGAAATCAAAGAAAGTGAGAGAAAGAGACATAAACTGCTATGCTTGTGGACAGAAAGGGCAGAGAAAGGATGAATGTAGAAAACAAATTAATATGATCAGAGAGGAAGAGGATTTTTCAACTAGTTCGAAATTGTACACATGCTCCTCAGTTTGTTTAATTTACCATTGAACTCCTTGTAATATTTTTCATATAGTTTCAAGCCTTTAATCACTATCATGAGCGTCATCATGGCATTTACTCTACTTGTATGTGCCAATTCCGGGCGTACTGTTGTATTGGGATAGAAAAATTCGTATGTAGACCTTAATGATTTCTATATTGATGCTTCATCATAAAATGCACTTATGTTATTTTTCACCTCTTCTCATGTTATTTGATCTGGATCATTCTTTCCCAATCATATCATTGTTATAATTTCCACATCGTAGTATCTGTAATGAGGACTCCATAACTCACCCCATACTATGTCATTTATTCTGGAAAATAACATCACTGTTTGTGTACTTCTTTTTTCAATTTCACTTCGCACCTTTTTGATCTGTTTATGTACTGCTTCTCCATCACAGTATAAATCGTATGGAGTTACTGTTCCTTCAATATATATATCCTTTCTTTATTGTAATTTCTGACTAGTATGTCTTGATTTCTTTCATACGTGCTCTCTTCGTGCCATAAAGCTTTCTTATTTTTCAATCACCATGTCGGTAATAGCATAGGTACAAAAACTGTTGGCGGTGGTGTACACTTTAGTAGTGTAGTTAATGTTTGTTTCTTGATATCTTCATATGATCCCTCCATTCGCAACGTTGTTGCCATCCTGAACATTGCAGCATAATTATTTTTGCTCGTCTTTATATTCTCTCAAAACATGTTGGTTAATCCATGCCTCATTAGGTTTTGCGCAGTTTCAGCCTTCATCAAAAATTTCGATGTAATACATTCAATATCAACAGCTAGCTGATTGTTTGGTTGCAACATTTGATTTATTTCTTGCTTTGTGAACACTTCAGTACACAATATTTTTATCATCAACTTTGTTTCTCTTTCATACACTTCCCCATATATTCTTTGTACTATATTGTCTGTCTTTTCTCTTTGTACAGTTATCTCTACCAGGAGACGTTCATCATCTGTGTCAACCCAAGATATCTCACTTGGTTCCTTTTCGCCCCACTTTTCTAAGTTGACTTTATCTATTTCTCTTTATGTGTTCAAGGTTAGCACAATTGCGTTAGATTGTAGCAATAACTCTTCCATTCTCATTTCTTCTTGCGAATTTCTGACCATTTCTATAATCTCTATTGGTCTATTTTCTCCTTCCTTTCACATGATCTCTGATTTCTTAATTATCTTAGTGTAGGCACATTGCAGGTATTTTCGAATGTATTTCTTCATTTCTTGTGTGATTGTTTTGTTTATTTCTTTCACTGCTATTTTCTTGATTGTTTCCAGTGTACTGGCACTCTCTCTTCTTATCAAATTCCGCATTGTCATTGACAGTTGCTGTTTAAGTGCTCTCAATTTCGTATTTGAAGTAGCTCCCCACAAAAACTTTTTTGCTTCATCATTCAATATGTCTATTTCAGCAGGACATATTCCTGTTTTGTTGGCAAGTTCTACAATACTTGGTCTTCCTAGTGTATGTTGCTGCTTTAATAAATGTACATTGTACTTTTCGAACTTCTGTTGTACCTTCTTAGTTAGTGATAATGAGAGTATATCCACGTACTGTAACAACCATTGTTTTATGTTGATTGGTATCAGCGCTATAGCTATCTCATATCGTTTATTCTTTGCTATGTTCTTTCTATCTTTTCTTCTTATCGGCAAAATCAACTTTTCATTGTTTGTCAATGCTATACTGAGTATCCATACCGACGTTCTTGCATGTATATGTGGTGCGTTGATTTCTTCGAAAATCATATTTCAAAAATTTTGCTTTGAGTCCATTTTGTGTGCTTTTCTGATTTCCAGTAATGCCATCTCCACCGTTTTATGATAAGTTTTTTGGGCGATTTTATATCAATGACAGGCCATTCCTCATGTACTGGTTTTTCCGTTTTCATCTCTTTCCACACATCCATGATATTTTTCAAGTGCTCTGGAGTTTGATTCATGTTGCACTTTATATACAGATTTCCTATTTCCTCTAGATTTTCTGTGATCCCGAGTAGTTCCATTGTACTTACTTGGTAATACATGTCTATAGCTATTTTCAGCTCGACCATTATTCTTTCCAATGGTGCTATAGTGATGATCTGCAAATCTATGTTGATCATCTCTGATATTGTTTCGCCACTTGTGTCCATTATAAAAACATTTTCCACTTTCTCTTCTAATGTCTGTAAAAACTCTGGCATATCTCTATTTATTTGAGATCTTGCGATCACTATTACTTTTGTCTTGTACTCTTTGGCCAGTTTCAATGTATCTTCTATATTCGCCTTGAGGTTTCTAGAGGTCATTTCTGTCTGCTTAATAAAGTATATCATCGTCAGATGTTCTCTGTCGAAATTTACATGTTCACATTTTTGATTAATTTGTTTTTGTCTTTGATCAGCTTCTGAACATCCTTTAGCATAAACATCTCCTCAAACATAATGTGTGTAGTACTTTTGAAATATGGTCTGTTGAAATTCTCCTTCATATTCTTTGCACATGATATAATCGTATTGCACACTGGCCTGTTTTGCTTGTCAGTCACAATGGGGATCGCTGATGAATCTGTTTCCTTTGTTGAGGAGTGTTGTTGTAAGAATCTTTTCATTTCTGGTGACAAGTTGTCTTGCGAATTATAACGAATTTTCCTGTTTGCAATGAAGTATGGGTGAATTTTATCTTTTCCAATTTTCGTCATTCTGCTTTCTCACTCTTCAGATCTCAACAACTTAGTCATAGTGGATGACTGTCTATGTGAGAAAGGCTGCGAACTATTTGTTGTTGTTGCAAATGAGCTAGTTGATGGCTGTTCCATTTCTGTTTCTTCCCTTATATCCTGTATATCTGGGTCAATGTATTGACCTCGGACCTCAGTTCCTGCTGCCTTTAATTGCAGATGAGGACCTATCAGCGTAGCTTTGTACTCTCCACCTTTTAATTGGCTTCGAGTTCCACTGGATGTGGGGGAGTGTTCCATTGACGAGTTCGATCTTTTTTCCAACCTCACGCCCTTTAACTGACGATTGGTATCATGATGATGGCCCTCTTTTACCCGCCTGCCCTTTAAATGACATTTGGTTGAGGGTAATCTCTGTGGCATTGTCTCCATCCTCATGCCCTTTAAATGACAATCAGATTGAGGAGACTTTCTTCTTACTCTTCTTCTTTTGTTAGTTGGTGTTACATTCTCCATCCTCATGCCCTTTAAATGACCATCGGATTGAGGAGATTTCCTTCATACTCGTCTTCTTCTGTTACTAGGTAAGGAATGCTCCATTATCATGCCCTTTAAATGACAATCAGATTGCAGACGATTGGATTTCAGGGATTTCCTGCATATCCTTCTGCTCTTCAATGGTGATCGGCTGCTGGGTCTCTTCATTATCTAATCTAAATGGAGTTACTAAATTAATATCCCATATCTCAGGGTCATATTTATTTTTATTTTTTACAGCCCTCTGGGGCATTACTCTTCTTTCAATCTCGTCCTCTCTCTGTTGAGGAGTGTACTCTTCTTGAAATTCTTCTTCTGCGACACTATCAAGATCATTCATTTCATTATATATACCATCATTATTTTCAATTAATTTTAATTGTGCATTTTCATCTAATTTTGCTTGTTCAATATCTTTTGTTGCCTGTTTCAAGTTTTGAAAATGTAAAATTCTACCGTCGTTAAGTCTATAATTATTATTAGGTAATGTCTGTGAAATGATGAATGGCCCTGACCACTGTGTTTTTAATTTTCTTACCTGGTTTACGTCTTGTGTTCTCAGTAAAGTGTACGCATAAACCTTATCACCCTTTTTGTGTGGTTTTCCGTAAATCTTTTTATTGAAGTTTCTCTGCTGTCTTATCACAGACTTCTTGGTGTTATGACATATCGCTTCGTGAATTCCTGTTAGTTGGCTTTTAATTTTTCTAATATACTCATTATCTGGTTTTTCTGCGTAAGTATCATATTGCATCAATATCAGCGTTGCTGCTTCCCTTCCATACATTGCCTTAAATGGTGTTGTTCCTGTCGTAGAATGCACCGAAGTATTATAGAAATACTCTACCATTTCTATTACCTCTCTCCAGTCTCTTCTACCAACTCTTGATGTCAACATTCTTATTAATTTAATCATTGTTCTATTCAACCTTTCCACTGCACAATTCGCTTGTGGGTGATATACCATTGTTTTTTCTTTCATTTTTTCATTATTTCCATCAATTTCGCCATCTCTTTGAATAGTTTACTTTTGGTCTGAATTTCAATATCCATTCCTTCATTATCTTCTCCACTACTATTTTCGCAGTTGTAGAGTCCAATGGGATCATTCTAGCATATTTTGTGAAATTATCGATTATCACCAAAATATATTGATAACTCTCATTGTCTTGTGATAATTTCTCCAAGTCAACATGTACTATTTGGTTCGGTGCAGTCGCTATAATTTTTTCTAGCAGGAAAATGACTTTTATTATTCAACAAACATGTGGTACATTTATTTATCACGTCTTCCACAACTTTTTGGATTGCTATTGTTATAAACCTTGCATTAAAAGTTTGTTCTGTCTGAATAATTCCAATATGTCCTTTCTCGTTAATTTTCTTCACCAAATCCCTTTTATAATATTCCGGGATCGCCATCCTAAGTGTCATTCCTTGTATGTATAGCAACCCACTTTCATTTATTTTCCATGTATACCTTTGGTAATAACTATTTGCTTCTTTGCTTAGCTGTTTGTCCGCCTTTGTCAAATTTTCCCTTATTTCAGCCTTTACCATATCCATTTTTTGTTTTTGAATGATTTCACTTTCTTCAATCTCCTCTTTTATTACTATAGGCATTATCACCTGACCTTTTTTATCTGCATTAATTTCTGGTAACTCTTTATGTTCATTATGGGGTAAAATCGAATTTTTTCTTTTTTCCTTCTTGTTTTTTCACATCTCTTTGATACTCTAGAAATGCAGTCCAAAAATCAGCGTTTTTGTGTAGGGTACCCTTTCTATGCACTATCGTAAATCTAAATTCATTTAAGTACTCTATCCAACGTGATACAATCAACAATTTATCACCTGAAAATTTTTTCAGCCATGGTAGACCACTATTATCAGTTTGTACTTTAAATTTTTGTCTGATTAGAAAGTATCTAAATTTCTTTATGCTTTCTACTAATGCCAGCATTTCTAATTTTGTTGAACTGTAATTTTCTTCACTGGCCTTCAATTGGCGGCTAAAGAATTGTATCAGGACTTCTCTCCTGTTTTTCATCTGACCCAAACATTCCCCTATCGCTACATTACTTGCATCGCAATCCAAAATAAATTCCTCCTGATAATCAGGTGTATTTAGTGACGGCATTTTTGCGAGCTTGCTTTTTATATTCTGTAACTGTTCTTCTTCTTTCCATGTCCACTCAAATGGTTTCAACTTATTTGTCTTTTGAGCAATGTTTGATATAAATGTACTGTAATAATTAATGAAGCCCATTATTCTTTGCACATCCTTTTTCGTTTTCAGACTTTTTATATTGATCTCTTTCGTTACTTTTATTTCTACCAGAAATCCCTCATTGTCAGTGTTGATCCATTTGATAGTACTGTCTTGGCTCACGTCTCCCCATTTTTCAATGTTTATCCTGTCGATAATTGTTTGTGTTTTTGGGGATAGTAGCAACTGTGACGAGGTTAATAGTTGTTCCTCTTTAGTGATCTCTAGTTGTGTTTTCGTCACCATTTCACAAATTTCTACGGGCGTTGTTATTCCACCTTTCTTTAGCATTTCAGCTCTTTTTATTATTTTCGTGAATGTGCACCACGGGCTGTTTCTGGCATATCGTCTCATATTCTCATCTATTACTTGTTGCACATTCTTCTGTTTTATTGATTGTTGTACGACCTCAGTGTTTATTAGTTTGCGTTTGATTATCTTTTTCGTGGTTAACCAAGGTTGATTTTGCAGCTGTTTCAGTTTTGTCTCCAATGTTGCACCCCACATATATTTTCGCATAGGCTCTTCAAATATCTGTAACTCACTCGGGCATATTCCTGTTATGTTGGCCAGTTCTACTATTGACAGTCTTCCTGTTGGGTGATGCTTCGCTATCAGCCTACTTATTAGTTTTTCTATCATCTGCATCAGTTTCTCGTTTTTGTTTGGGGATTCAGTCTTTTCAATGTGTCCTTTCAGTATCCAATTTTTTGTCTGCATATTCATTGGTGATAACGTGATCTCGAACTTTTTTGCTTTCGTGAGTTTTATTCTTTGGTTCCTTGTTATAGGTAACCTGAGGTCTTTCTCTTGTGTGAGCCATATTGTTGGCAGCCATGTGGATGTTCTGTATCTAATTTCCACGCATTTTTCTCTTCTAATATCAATTTGTGAAAATCTTTCTTTGTGTTTAATTCGTATGCTCTATTGATTTCTGCCAATACCATTTCCACTGTTTTGTGGTATTTACGCGCTGGTGCCTCTATTTTTATCTCGGGCCATGATTCATCTGTTTTCTTCTGCAATTTCATGTTCGCCCAGACTTTTTGAATTTCTTCTAAATGCTCCTGGCGTTGTGTCATACTGCATTTAATAAACAATGTCATGGCTTTTTCCAACCCTTCATTTTGTTGTAGCATTTCTGCTGTCTTTGTTTGTTGGAACAGATCTATTGCTATGCTTTGATCTATCATTATTCCGTATATCTGCGCCCAATAATCGATCTGTAAGTCAAAACAAATTATCTCCAAAATCGTGAATTCTTTTCCCATGGGAAAAAATTTTCTGCTCTTAATACCATGTCTTTTAAATAACTCGGTAATTCTTCTAGATTCTCTCTCATTGCTATGATGACTATTCTTATCTGTTGTACTCTCGCCATTCATACTGTTTGATCAATTTGTTTCTGTAAATGCTTGGTATATTCCTTTTCTCTTAGAACGTGTATAATCATTAGATTTTCTTCATCTAGATTTATCTCCGGGATTTTAGCTATCTGTTCTTTGTATGCCATAAGTGCTTGCGCTGTTTCCAATGTGAAATCCTTGTTGAATGTCATGTGGATTGTGCTTCTCATGTATGGCCTGTTGATTGCTTATTAGTACATTGACTTTGGGCCGGTTGTCCGCATCTAGTAGGATTGGCAGATTACTCCCTTCCATTTTAGCAGTTTTCCTTATCAATGTTTTGGTTTCCAGAGATAGTTTTTCGAATGCATTATGCCGCATTTTCATGGTTGCCATAAAGTAGGGGTGCAACGTTTCCCCATCAATTTTAGACATTTGCTTCTCACGCTCTCTAGATCTCACTGTATGCACGGATGTTGTTTTTGAGGAGATATCTATCTGCCTCATCCGTAAAGGCAATCTGCTGGTGCTCAGCTCACAGTCCATAGGGCTGTGAGCCTGTACCGCTGGTGTCAACTGATTTGCCCTTGAGTTGGCTATCAGTTACAACCCGCGATACTTGACCAGCTGTGGTTCCAGTGGAGATACCTTAAGCCTTGAATCGCTTCCGGATCTCCACAGTTCTTCCACCACTT
>CABFPE010000135.1:874162-888213 GCA_900660155.1 Hofstenia miamia | reverse complement strand
ACATGTTAACTGGCCATTGGCGAGACGCCTAAGTTCAAATTTTTCCGATTTTATTTTTCAATAAATTTATGCTTCCAGTGTGTTTTTTATTGTTTTAAATGATTCATTTGGGTAATTTGTGGCCATTTATAACACCGAAGACAAGTGTCAATTTAAAGGTTGTGTTCTCTTAAATCCGGAAAGAATATCAGGAATTCAGGGAAATAATTCTTACACTTCCTAACTTTTCTTATTTTATCTGAACTTGTAAAAAATCTGATATGGATGAGCCCTGCAGAACAAAGTTCAATAATCCCAGTTTAACCATGAATTATTTTTGCCCTTTCTTCAAATTTTACATTTTTTAGAAGTATATGTTTATTTTCCGGCACAGTTATTAAGCTTTAAATCAAGAGCAGTAATTTTTTGGGACAGAACAGAATTTTTTAGAATCAAATATTTTTACAAAGTTAATATATTAAAACAAATGCGTCAGTTATTTTGAAACAGAGACAGTATGTAGTTTTATAGCATTGTTTAAATATGCAGGCTAATTGCCATACTACAAGTTTTGTGGGCCATAAAAATCCACCGCATATATTATGTTTTTTTCCAGACTTACAAACCCCGTTACTTTAATTTATATAATATAAATATAGAATGTAAATTTTAGAAATATCTTAATTTGAAATGAAGAACAAACGAAGGAATTAAGATATATAAACTAGATTGTATTCTATCCCAATTTACTGCGTTAATTACATATGGAAAAATCCAGTTAACTCACTGAATATATAAGTGGTGCTATTATGGCACTGAAAAACGTAAAAGCATAAGAAAACATGCCAGGATAATAAAATTCAATGAATGTTATATCTCGCATTTTGCCAGACCCAAGACTAGGGCAGCAAGTATGTTGAATATCTTCAAAAAATGACGGAGCAATAGGTTGTGCAAGCATGTGCAAGAGGATGCTCTAGTGTAAAAAATTGAAAACAGACTTTCAACAACTTATGGACACCTAATTTTGTCCTGTATGTAGCATATAATATTTATTATTCAACTCTTAGCTGAATTGTCCTAAGTAAATCTCATTCTTTGTCAATTCGCCACACCAAGCTCTTATGGGTTTCGTTCAAATTTACTTGATACGGCGTCGATTGCATTCTTTCGTAGATCGTAGTTTTTCTAAAGGCTGGTGTGATAAATTGTTTAAGATCAAAATAATCATGGCTTCATAGAAACTATATAGAAATATTACAAAAGTATTCATTACGTTTATCTAACTATCAATGAATTCTGCATTTTCCATTATACACATATAAAATTTACTCACATTGTAAGCATTGTGTAATATATTATGTATGTTGTATGAAACAACGGCCTGTTAGCTGTTTTACTGTGAAAAATCCATTCTACGACAGACTTTCCATGTATAATATCAATTAAAAGATGAACATCCCTTATCTGTAGTTTCAAAGAAATTGGGCGAAAGTTATATTTAATTAGACTTGTCAACGAGCCGACATTTTCAAGCTCGGCTCGTTTAAATTTTGAGTAAGTTCGGCTCGCCACAGAAAATCTTTCAATGAGGCTCGTTTCAGCTCGGTATTTCTTTTAAAATGTGTTCTCAGAATTTTTTCAATTGTTCTTCCTATTATTTAATAAACATTTCTTAACTAAGATTATAGGAAAGGCATACTGACTGCAAAAAATTAGAAAAATCTCCATAATCAAATTAGCAAGCAGAACTATAAACTTGCTTTGCCTAAAATAGGCTCGTTTTGGATCGTTGTATGTCAAATACTGGGCTCGGCTCGTTAGAAGCTCGGCTTGTTGACAAGTCTGTATTTAATTTAGCTGGAATATAACTTAGGAATGAAACCGCTAAAGTTTTTCAATCAGTATGGAATTTGCATAACAGACTTATGATGCATAAATTAAACTCTTCATTACAATAGTTTAGTATAGCTTAATGTTTGTAGAGGGATGTTTTCATTTCGGTGTGTTGCGTTTTAATTGGAGTTTATGTCTATCTGCACTTTTTTTATCCTTGGTTAACATGGAATTACCAAGATAGACTTGGTGTTATAATAATTCCAAGATCATTGATTCATTTTCAGAAGATATTTCATGACTTGTCAACGAGCCGAAATTTCTAAGCTCGGCTCGGCTCGTTTAAATTTTGAGTAAGTTCGGCATGGCTCACCACATCAAATCTTTCAATGAGGCTCGTTTCAGCACGGTATTTTTTTTAAAATATTATGTTCTCAGAATTTTTTCAATTGTTCTTCCTATTATTTAATAAACATTTCTAAAATAAGATTAAAAGTGAGGAATATTGAATGAAAAAATAAGAAATTTCGTCATAATCAAATTATCAAGCAGCACTATAAATTTGGTTTGCTTAAAAACGGCTTGTTTTGGGCTCGTTGTATATTCAATACTCTGCTCAAGCTCGGTTCGGCTCGGCTCGGACTGTTGACAAGTTTGTACTAAAAGCCTGAAATACTAACTCTTCGGCATCAGCAACCTAATTTTTTTACTATTTACAAATTGTCAAATTTTTGACACGTATAAATTTTAGGGCTACGGATTCTCCAAAATATAAACACAAAGTTTTCCGATACTTTGTTGCTAGAGACTGCTGCATCAGAAGATCTCTGCAGTTGTATAAATCGTATAGTTGCAAATCCAACAGCTGTGCGCAAATCAACTTTGATGAAAATGTGCTAATTCGAGCATATGAATTTATTTAAACTGCCGTTCATCAATTTGGTGCAATTCGTCTGCTATTTTAACGTGTTAATTGAAACAAATTTAATTTATTAATTTGAAATGGTGAATTAAGGTAAGGTAGTCCGTGATTTGTTATTTCATAAATAAATTAAATTTTGCATTTTCTTTGTGACTGTAATATGACGATTAATTAAATGTAAAATCCGTTCTTAGGTTATACTGCCTAAAGGTCAAAGTATTACGTACGATTTTAGATGCAATATATAATAACAAGATTGATCAAATTGCAAAAAATGCATTGAATTTCGGAACAAAACAATTTCCACTAATTTAATGTGATACAGCTGATTTAAAATATAACTGCAATATATTTAATAATTTCAGTTTAGTGAAATAAATGCAATTTTATGATATTAATGGAAAAATAATTATATAAATTATTTGTTATTAATTTGCTAAATTGAGGTATCTATTATTAATGCTATCTTAAGAAATGGTGGTAATATTCACAAGGGCAAGAAGTAGCGTTTTGCGGTTTCAGAATTAACGCTGCTTTGCGGCAGCTTATCTTATGCAAGGTGCCGCCCCGGGTATATAACCGCGAGCCCGGTCTGCCTGCCATCCAATGACAGATAAGCAAAAAAATTTTCATTAACAAAAATTTTTGTAACCTATAAGATTTGTCACTTTCATCAATTATCAAATTGTGAGGATATTAAAATACGCCCAAATATAGCTGACTACTGCTGGACTTTTTAAATATTCGTTGCTGCCCAAGATCAAGATTTTTCTAGAAGCTTCAAATTAAAATGATAACTTCTGCTTAAATTACAATTAACCAAGCCGTAAGCAATAACAATTCCACTGCTACTGGATTGCTTCAGACTTTTATTGTAGCAATTCTATATACATTTATATAATATGTACTATATAGAAAATACCTGATGGTGGTAACATACCCAGTTACTCAAATGCTGTCATTGTTGCTCACAGAAAAACTTCGAGTTTTCAATATACATAAAGTGAAAAGAAGAAATATAAACAATTATGATATATAAATTATTGATAAAGATTTTTAATTTCAATAAAAACAGACTAAGAGATACATTTCGTTCAACTTGAGCATCATCAATTTATAACGCGCAAGTCAAAACCTGGAATTAAAATCAAAGACATAGATATCCGGTAAGTCCAATGTTATCTAACTTAGTTAGAATCCCAGCGCTGCCAGTGTACCCCTGGACCAAGGTGTACACCTTGCCTTTTACCCTCCTAATTTCAAAGTATCGTCCAATCTTGCTAAACCCCACCCATTTTTATGTGCATAGCAAAAAAATCTACAACCTGAAAATTAAAAACCTAAATTGAATTGAAAATGTAAATTTGGCTTTATTTGTCAATTCGTCAATTTTTTCAACTGTCAGCACAAGCCTTGAGAGACCCGAGCCATATCTATTACTCATTAATAACTTGCAAAATACAATATTTAAAAATATAGTAGTTTGAAAAAAAGTTCAATCCAGCTTGATATGCTGCTTTCCACATACAAAAATATAACAAAATATTTGTATAAAAAACTATTTCGAAAAGTCGTTTTGATTGTTTGAATTAGGATTTTTAGTAATCCTTTAGCAATAGCTATGGAAAATACAAAATTAGTTTTTTTATTTATTTTCAATGTTCTGGAGCATTTGAGGGTACAACTATTCATAAACCTCGTGTTTTACTCCTTAGAAATTTCTATATTTATAAATACAACTAAGTAAAAGCAGATTTGCAACTCAATCATAAAATTTAGAGTATCAGTAAAAGTCTATATTGATTTAATTGATACGTAGTTTTACAAATGATTCACTGAAATTATCCATAACTAGACTATGCCAGATAATAATTCACCGAGGCAAAACATATTTTTTCTTAGTTGAGTACTTTTTTTCAGTGTGTCTGGGCAACTCGATGTAGCTGAAAACGAAGTTAAGGTCGTTTTCATAGTAAAAACAATACTTTAGGAATGGGGGATATTCAAATTTCTTTGAAATGGGCTAATTTTGTATATATATTTGCGTGATATATACAAAAAAAGTTGTACCAGACCCTGAAATTTATTAGTTTTACATTTGATTTGATTTTTAATTTCACAATCCCATTACCCAAATTTCATTTTTACGACGTCACTTCAGTGTAAACAAATTTGATAACATGTAGAGTATAAAGATATTGAAATCAGTGAAAAACTCCAGTCAACTAAATTAATTACGTTTCTCAAATCATGTACATCTTGGCACTAGGATTAGCGTTTTGGGGTAGGAAAACATTGTGAACCAGTCCCGATCAGAATTTAAAAAACAGACTAAATTTTGCAAGGTTTCTTATATTTCAATCAAGTACAAATCAAATTCCAAGAGTGTCACATGTCGTGCTACACAGGCGCCATTTTGTTGACGCGTGGCTGATCAACGATGATATTGATGAAGTTCCTCTCAATCAACCAATCATCTGCTGATTCCCATCAGTGACTTATATAAAGCGAAGAATTAACAGATTAAGTCATTTAAAATGGTTCTTTTAATGAAGTTACCGGTTTCTATGAAAGTTTCAGATTGGCACGTCAAGCGGTATGCTGTTTTCTAAGATGAGAAGGAAGGAGATCATTCAGGCTTCCCCATACATTAATCATGCTGACGTAAGTGCCATCATTGGCAAGAAATGGAAGAGCTTGTCTCCAGCTAATAAGTATTCTTTGACAAAGCAGCAGTAGCAAAGACTATACACAGAAAAGAGAACCCGGGTTACAAATTTAATCCAAATAGAAAGAAGCATAGAACATCCAGAGTTTCCAAAAATATTCTAAGAATTCTGAAAGAACAAAACTTAAGACGTCCTAGCAACTTTATTGAAGTGCCTATGCTTTCGCAACGAGAACATCCTCCAGTAAAGTAGTCCCAGTTCCTATGGTCTGCAAGTATTTTCAATCCGAAATTCCCCACAAACCGTCTAGATTCTATTCCAACTGAAGTTAGAATCTACCTTCCGAATGTATGCTCATGCGACGATTTGCCCAAGATGTTCAACTTTTAATTCCCTAATAACTGCAGTTTGTTAAGATACATCTAATCAGTTCTTTTTAGAGCTACTAAATTAAATCGAAACATACTTTCTTAAAAATTGAGTTTAAATATACTTAGCCTATTAAATTGAATATTATAATTTTTAAATATACTAAAATTTTTGATTTGCTTTGCGACTGTAATATGACGATTACTTAAATGTAAAATCCGTTCTTAGGTTATACTGCCTAAAGGTCAAAGTATTACGTACGATTTAGATGCAATATATAATACCAAAATTAATCCAAATGCATTAAATGATTGAATTTCGCAAAACAATATCCACTAATTTAATATGATACAGCTGATTTAAGACATAACTGCAATATATTTAATAATTTCAGTTTAGTGCAATAAATGCAATTTTATGGTATTAATGAAAAAATAATTACATAAATTATTTGTTATTAATTTGCTTAATTGAGTTCTACTTTAATAGTGCTATCTTAAGAAATGGTGGTAATATTCACTAGGGCAAGAAGTAGTGTTTTGCGGTTTTTTAGAATTAATGATCCCCGTGATCATCTTGAGCAAGCTTATCTTATGCCCGGTGCCCGCCGCGTGTAATAGACCGAGGGTCCTGCCGTCCAATGATAAATAAGCAAAAAAAATTAAAATTTTTATTAACACGCACAAAAATTATTGTGACACCTATAAAATTTGTCACTTTCATCAAAGATCAAATTGTAAGGATTTTACAATACGGCCAACTATAGCTGACTACTGCTGGACTTTTTAATTAGCGTTGCTGCCCACAATTAAAATTTTCGTAGAAGTTTCTAATTTAAATTCGATCTTCTGCTTAAATCACAATTACCAAAACGTTGCAATAAAATTTACTTAGTCCTCTTAAATATATTGCTTCAGACTTCTATTGTATCAATTCTTTGTTACATTTATAAAATATGTCTTTAAGAAAAAATCTTGGTTGATAACATAAACAGTTATTCAAACACTCTCATCGTTGCTCACGGAAAAACTTCGATTTTTGATATACTACAAATAAATAAATATCAAGAGTTACTATATATAAAATATTGTTAAGTATCTTTAGTAACTTTAATAAGATTATTAGACTATAAGAGATACATTAAACAATTAAGCGTTGATAATGGGTAATTTATCACTAAGCAAATGTAATCTGGGGTAAAGCACCCAACAGATATGATTAATCAAATACGAAGAATAAATTTATAAAAGAAAATTTAAGATTAGTTTATACAGCGCAAAAGCTTAGTGAAAACCTAGAATTAAAATCAATGACAAAGATATCTGATAAGTCCAATGTGATCTAAAAAATTTCGAAGTAATTCCAATCTACATATCCTAGGCCCATTTTTATGAGCCTTTCAGAAATATATACACTGAAGTTGAAAAACCTAAATTGATTTACAAAGATTATACGATGCAAATGTAACACTTAGTTTTTGAGTACGATGCTTAGAACTATTTTAGTATTCACTGCATTTTATATATTTGAACGTGCTTTTGACTAATCGTCAGGCAGTCTATTTTTATATTTCGTCATATGTTTTGCAACTAATAGAATATCAACATAAAAAATCAAAATTTAGGAAAATTTATAGGATCATTAAGTGTGTACATGTATAGTGATTTAATTAATAGTTTTACACATGATTCGTAACTTTAAGTATCGAAATTTTTGAATTACTTTAGCTAATAAATTGGAAATCATCTGAATGATTAAGGAGAATTTCTTAGCTTGTATTAATGTTGAAACTAATGAATTTTAATTCTAGAATAGTGCAATCCTCAAAAAGTCCGAAACAAACTCAAAAAAAGCTTTTAAACAAAAAAGAATATTAAAAAGCAAATTACTACATCAAAAAAAATGGGTCATTAAACAGTAGGGAATTTAAAAAACTTATCGTAATATTGAAAAAACGCTTAAAAAAATTGACAATGAACACGAAAATTATGTTCAACAACTTAGTGTCACTAGTAACAATGACATAATGTTCTTCTGTTAATCTGAAAAGAAAATTAATGCAATTGAAAACTTACAAAATATGAAATTTAAATTTTACAACATCTACAAAGTTTTTACCCAAATCAAAATTCCATTATATGAAGAGACTGAAGATTGTGATTTGTTAATAAAAAGGTTGTTTTATAGTAACAGCACACTGATTAAAAATTTTAAGAAAGGGGATGTATCAGTTGTTCTTCGAAAAACAAACAAGTTTAACTTCAAAGACATAATTATAAAAACAATGCCACAATTAAGAGCAGTATTTATTAGAAATAAAATTAAACTCGGTTTAACAATACTAAAAATTAATGATCATCATTATATAAAGATGTGTTCGAAGTGAAGGAATTATGGACGTACATTAAAGAATTGTTTCAATGAAACATTTAATTGCATGTATTGTATATGTGAACATTATTATAAAGATTGCCCACTTAAAGCAATATTGCTGAAATTGCGCTAAGTCTGAAAAATTTAAAAACCAATCATCTACTCATAATACATTTAAAAAATTGTTCAATTTTTAAGGAACTACTAGATATTACTTTAATGAAAACAAAAATAGATGAATAGAAATGGATTATATAGTATTTTTTAATAATTCAGAAAATAAATTAAATAAATTAATATTTGTTAATATATATTTTCAAAGTATTGCCAATAAATTCGATAAATTTTCTGATGTAATAAGTAATTTTGATTTAAATTCAATAATTGCAATAACTGAAACCTTGTTAACAAAGGAAAATATATTACCAAACTGTAACAAAGGTATAATATTGCTTTCTAAAAATAGAGACAACACGTCATCCAAGAAGTCAAGAAGGGGTGGAGTATTACTATCAATTCCTAGACATTTCAAACCTAAACAGATAAAAGATAGTCAAAAAAGATCTAAATTTAAACGTTTTTGGATACAAGTATACATTACTAATATAATTTGATAAGTAAATATCAGTTATTGCAATAATAAGGAATCATGTAAAGAATTTATATCTACAATGATACCTGAAATTAACAAAGCTTCTAAAATATCAACATCAATAATTCTAATGGATGATTATAATTAAAATTATCTTAACAAAGCTGAAACAAATATACATGATTTAATAAATATTTATATAATGTCAGTTATCATGGTAAAAATTCCAACACATAAATTCAAAAAATTCTTCATTAATTGATTACATAATATGTGAATATCAAAAAAAGCAAATTTTGATTATTTTGTTATTGATCACTTGATATCAGATCGTTTATTAAGGTGTGCAATATACAGGGAAGAAATTGAATCATTGAAAAACCAATGCAATATCAAAATGTTCATTCAAAATGTAAATTCAATTGAAATATATTATTAAATTAACTGTTATTACTAAATTGCCAATGTTTTTACAATTTAGAAAGTCTTGATAAAAAATTAACATTCCTTTTCTTTTTTCTTTTCTGGGTGTCACTACTGATTTACTTCCACCAATTCCATCCTTTTCTTTTTTCAATTTTCCTCCAATTCAAGTGATTTGAGAAGAAACAACTATCTTAACTCAAATCTTCCTTTGCGCTGTTGGGCACCTGTCACTGTCGCCATGTAGAATCTTGACAACCTTCCAACTAATAAAGCTTAACTTAATTTAGGAGCTGCTATAACATTTTTCCCTCCTTGAATAGTATGGTAGGTGACAGATTCCAACTTTCCATCTCTCTTCTTTCAGTTTAACTTTGAGTTGCGCATTAATTAAGGTAATCTCTGCTCAACTGGCATTGGTAAGAAAACTAACAACTGTATTTAAGATACAAGACAAGAGATGGATTGTACAAAGTACAGGGTCAGAAACCCGACCTGAAGCAAAGCACAAAGAGGAATCAAAGAATTACAATATAACAATTAACTCCAGCAGACACTTGAACATCAAGAAAGACACCAATCACAATGCCAGTGACTCAGTGCAGTGAAATAGTGTGTGAGGATATGATAGTGACAGTGTGTGATAACTTATTAATTTAGTGCATTGATTGTTCTTGTTATCAACAAATTTGTACTCTAAAGGGAATTGCCACCAGGATGCATTAGCTTGTTATACTTCCTTACATGTAATATACTTACATATAAATAACTACATGTAAACCTAAGATACATATGAATAACCAATGTGGCCATAACAAAAAGAAGAAAGTACTTACGTCATCTACTTGCAATTACACATAATGAGACTAATACAAGATAATACAAACAAGTGCTGTAATTTCCTATGAGGGCTAACTGAAAGATCATAATGTAATAATATGAACAATGAATGATAGGAAAGCTAATATGAACAAAAACCCCTATCCTTATACCTAACTTATGAGCACATCGGGTAAGCACCAGCTATCAGCTGCATAGCTGTTTGAATGGCGAACAAATTAATGTTGGTGCTAAGCCATTATGAAGCTCCCGTTAAATGAAGTCGTGAACCACCATCTCAAATACCCTACTGCTCAAATGTTTAGCTTTCCATGACAATTAATAAAATAACCTGACAAAGAAAAGCAAAGTAAATCCAATGAAATAACATCATCACCAAAATAATAAATTGCTCAATTTTTTGAAGAAAATTCTTTAGAATTCTTAGCTTTAGGCTATTACAGTTTGATTTTAACTACAATGTTCAGCTGAATAGTTGGTGTTCAGTAGTGGCAAGGATCCCATAATGGGAATGATTCTTGGTTCCTTGTTCCAAATGATGAACCTACACTTAGTGAAGGTGTATGATTAGGAGTTTTTATTTCAGTTTAGCTAACTATCAATCCTTTCTTAAATGTATGAATGATAATGAATTTGATATATATAATGCTGATAAGCCAAAGATAGGTTATTATACTTTTAATTAAACCAGATCCAAATTCATGACTATAAAGTGACTGATAATGTGACTTTGTATGTATTAATTATTATATGTAGGTTAGGAAGCTGCTATTTATTTATTTTTATTAAATAAAGCCAACATAATTTGGTAATGGCTAATTACATTATTATTTAAGCAGCCAGTAAAAATCAAGGTTGTGAGTATATAGTACACTTTACAAATTGAGACTAAGTCAAATTGTGTCAAACCTTGAGTAAGCACTGAGCTAGGATAGGGCACATAAAAGTTGCCTCACTGAGCTGAGAGGTGGCACTCATTTAATGGAAATCAAAAGAATTGGCTTTTACTTGATTTTGAATATCAGCTCTGGGTGGATGCCTAACCATCAACAGCTGGCAAAGGTACTGCAAGGCTTTCTCACCTAAATAGTGCTTGTTATATCATCAATTAATTATAGTTATTAGATTCTAATAACATAGAAGCTAAGTGGTTTAAGAACAGTACATCTCTACTTACTAGTATGCCATAACAATTATATTGTAATAATTGAGGAATTGGATATTGAGTCCTGGTACATTAGCTAAATAATATATGTGGCAATGGTGGTGGCTTAGCTGGTGATTGAAGTTAGCAATGTCTAATAAGATCTATCAATATATTTTTTATTAAACTTATAAATGTTATCTGCTGCAATGAATTGATGAATCAAGCCATTATGAAATTGGATTTACTAAATTCATACAAGATGTGATTGAAACTGAATAATGTTGAAATTAACTTTGCTGAATCAACTGATTATTATTTAATTAAATATAACTCTGATGTCCAAGCCATTTGGAGAAAGAAATCAGCATTACTGATGATGGAAGGGAAGGGTTATAGTGATCTATTAAATAAATTAGAGAAGTTTGATTATGTAACCAAGTGAATTAATGAATAAGTTTCTCTATCTTATTTATTTCAACAAGAAGATTAATACAAATATATTAGTTAATTGTGTAATGAGAATAAAGTTTTGAAGACTTGTGTGAGTTAGTTGTAAAACTGCATGGAAGTGATTCATTTGCCTGCTAGACATCAGGTCAGCATAAGCCAATGAAGTAGCAGTGGGGGGGAGTCTAAACACAAATATGTTACCCATTGATAACACTTATGGGCATATTATAGATGCATTCAGTGTTACACATAGATACTAACAGTTTAGAACCTTACAATACTATGGAGGGAGCATTGAAACAACTACTTCCAATTATACTAGATAAAAATAGGTACCAAACAGCCTATCTTTGAGAATATGGATTTCATATGAAAAAATAATAAATAAAAATTTGGACTAGCTACATCAAAAGGTATAATTTGAAGTGATATTTCACATGAAAATGGACAGTTTTGGTTATTTGCAAGTGATACAGAGCTAATAATATAGATGAATTGAAAATTTGACATATTTCCTACCAAAGACAAATAATTGAAATTAATTATTACTCTTTCTTATATAGAAAATGAATAAAAGAGTTCAAATTGCACAAGAGCCAATTATATTGAAAACAGTACATGATAACAAGACAGGAGAAAATGAAAAGACTTATGGAGTGCAATCTATAGGTTGTTCTAAATTGAATGATGCAAAGAAACATGAATTAAGTTCAAAGGAAGTTATCAAGTATGTAGTAAATAACTTTAAAACATGAAAATTTAATTATCCTAATTTAAACCCTGTATTGTAACATCCTCTACCAGACATTATTACTGTTTATCCTTTTTTACTTTATAACATTGGTTGTATACTTGTGGGTAGGGATTTACAAACTTAACACTGCTGTAGCTTTTACATACTCTGTTAGCTGAATTTAATGAGACTCAACTGTTCACTATTTAGGGACAAAGCCATGAAGCATAACCTCAAATGATTGGTAATGGGCATCTGCCAAAGCTGATCTCAACATTCAGTTTCACAAAAGTAAAAAAAACATTGGAAAAGAAATGTAATTCACAAAAGTAAAAAAAATGCTGGAAAAGAAATGTAAGTCACAAAAGTAAAAAAAATGCTGGAAAAGAAATGTAAGTCAGAAATGTAAAAAACGTCAGAAAAGAAATGTAAGTCACAAATGTGAAAAAAAAGGAAACAACATTTTGGGCATGTGATAGAATGAACTCGAGTTTCTAAGTCATTTAATTTCTCAACCCATGGAAAATTTACTTGATTACAGCATCAATATCAACAATACTATGAAAATTCTACAGACTGTATAAAAGACTACTATAAATTTGTACACCAAATGAACACTCCAGGAGGTATATTATTACCTCCATTTACTAATAATAATCATTGTAAATTTAAGAAATTTGTTGTGAAACCATTTTAGCTAATAATTAATCATTTTTATTTTCCTGTCTACTTATTATTAATTAACTCGTACATGTAGAAAAAGAGTGAAAGCAAAACTATACATTTTCTATTTACTAAACTGCAATACAATACGTTTTGCAATAGCACTGTTTCCAATCCCAATGTCATCTTTGTGGAAAAGTTTTTTATTGACCATAACCTTGTAATTTTGACCCAATGCACTGGTGTAGCATTTAGGCAGAAAATAATAACCACCATTATCAAGTCTAATCTTTACTGTGACACCATATCTTGTATTCTATTGAACAGCATCTGTGATTTTTAGCCAACGTTTTTTTGGAAGTTTACTAGCAGGACTTGAGGTTGAAAAAATACATTGTGATGACTGGGAATTGATATCATTTAAACATTGTAAAACATTTTTGTCTTCAGTAGTGTTAGAGATTGGGAAGACAATTGCATTATTATTGACTACAGGACATCCTCACTTGTGTTGAGTCCTTCATTTTTCTTTTGAAGGTGCAGGAGGAGGGTGTTAGTGGCTTATAGTTGGAGGCTGGTCGTGGAGTTGTACATAACTTGCCAAGTGAACCAGATGCTATGGTTTCAACAGACATTGTCATAAGAAAAATGAATTTGCTTAGAAGAAAAAAATGATTTTATCTGATGATTTGGGTAAATATATAGATTGAGTTGTTTAATCAGTCAACACATCATGAGGTCTGATATACACTCTCACCAATATGCACAGTCAATTATTTATGTAATATGCACAAAAAAATGTTAAATTTTGAACAATAGACTGCAAACAATCTCATGAGGTTTTTAAAAATTCCTCAAGCTCTAAAAAAAATTGCTACATTTTAAACAATAGACTACAAACAAATATGTTTGCCAACAAATATTATAACAAAAGAGAATATGTTCCAATGATGTCAAAGATACACAGATGGCCAAAGTACACAATTACATCACAGACATTCCCACCAAGGTCAAAGGTCAAGTGTACCACAGGGTTGCATTGGATATAACTATGT
>CABFPE010000135.1:861161-874151 GCA_900660155.1 Hofstenia miamia | reverse complement strand
TGAGTTGTTTAATCAGTCAACACATCATGAGGTCTGATATACACTCTCACCAATATGCACAGTCAATTATTTATGTAATATGCACAAAAAAATGTTAAATTTTGAACAATAGACTGCAAACAATCTCATGAGGTTTTTAAAAATTCCTCAAGCTCTAAAAAAAATTGCTACATTTTATACAATAGACTACAAACAAATGTGTCTGCCAACAAATATTATAACAAAAGAGAATATGTTCCAATGACGTCAGAGATACACCCCCGCCAATATACATGGCCAATTATTTATGTAATGTGTATAAAAAGTTGGCTACATTTAAACAATAGACTACAAACAAATATGTTTGCCAACAAATATTATAACAAAAGAGAATATGTTCCAATGATGTCAAAGATACACAGATGGCCAAAGTACACAATTACATCACAGACATTCCCACCAAGGTCAAAGGTCAAGTGTACCACAGGGTTGCATTGGATATAACTATGTTATGCATTCAATGTCCACTGCCAGTTGATTGTAGGATTTGAGTAGTTCTTCCAGTTCTGTTTTTGTAGTGCCTCTGTAAACATTAGTTTCATTGTCACAACTGTCTTTTGCTCCTTTATCTTTTGATAGTTTCTTTCTTTGATCTCTCTAGATTCCTTTGTCACCTTAATTTTGATTAGAAAGCAATTATCATCTGTATCTATCCACTCAATTTTCTTAGCTGGGCTCACTTCTCCCCACTTTTCAATATTTATTCTATCAATTGTCTGCTGAGTTTTGGGAGATAGTAGTAGTTGTGAGGATGTTAGCAGTTCCTCCTCTTCCATGATCCCTCTTTGCAATTTCATTACCATTTCACAGACTTCCACTGGTTCAGTTATCCCACCTTCCTTCATCATCTCCACTCTCTTAATTATTTTAGTGAATGTGCATCATTGACGGTCTTGCTCATTTGCATGTTGATTGGGGCTAGCACTATCTTGAATTTCTTGGCTTTCATTAGTTTGTTTGTCGTATGTCACGAAATTTGTAGTTTTATGTCTTTATCCTCAGTTGTGAATATTGCCAGTATCCATGTTGTTCTATAGTGAAACTCTGCTGTGTTTTTCTCTTCACATATTAGATGCCAAAAATCCTTTATGGTACTTAATTCATATGCTTTGTTTACTTATGTGAGTGCCACCTCTATTGATTTGTGGAATTTTCTTGATGGTGCTTCTATCCTTATCTCTGGTCAGTTTTCTTTTGTATTTTCATGTTGGTAATTGACCAGTTGTGGTTCCTGTGGTGATACTGTCATCATTGAATAGCTTCTGTATCTCCATAGTTCTTCCACCACTTACACCTTCCCCTGGAACTCCGAGTGTTTGACCACCATTGAATCAGTGTTGTGGACTCCCAGAAGGAAATTTGTGCTGCTCTGCACCAGTTCTCTGCATGCCCTTGAATCAGCTGTGCAGATCTCTGGTGGGAGAGTCTATTTCTCCATTTGTCTCCCTGCACTTGAATCAGCCTTGGGGACTACTCCTAAATTCAGTTAGTAAATTTAAATCCCATATTTCAGGGTCATATATAGGTTTATTTCTTCCTGTTCTTTGGGGCAGCACCCTTTCTCCTATATTTTCATCTCTGATATCTGCTGTGAATTCTTCATCAAATTCTTCTTCAGGTAGACTATCTAAAATCACACATATATAATTTTGTTGCCATTAATTCAGCATATTTTAAACTTGGCGTTTTTGTCTATCTTAGTCTCTTCAATGTCTGCTGTTGCTCTTTTCAGATTTTGAAAATGTAGTAGTCTGTCATTATCTAACATTTATTCATTATTTGGTAATGTTTGTGTTATTTTATGGGGTCCAGGCCATACTGTTTTTAGTTTACTGACTTGGTTTGTGTCTGTGAGTCTCATTGGTGTGAATGAGTATATCTTGTCTCCTACTTTATGTGCATGTGCATAGATTTTCTTATTAAAATTGCATTGTTGTCTCACAGCCAACTTCTTTATGTTGTGACACATTGTTTCATGGATCCCTGTGATCTGCTTTCTTAGTTGATTTATGTACTCATTGTCTAGATTTGTGCTGTAATTGGCATAATGCATTGATAATGGCGTCACCACTTCACTTCCAAACACTGCTTTGAACAGTGTCATTCCTGTTGTCACATGTACTGACGTATTGTAGTAATATTCTACCATTTTGACTACTTCTCTCCATTTATTTCCTCCTATTCTTGATTTTGCCACCCTGATCACTTGCTTTTTCCAGAAGCTTTGCCATTTCTTGGAATAGCCCACTCTGAAATTGGGGCCCCTTATCTGTTATTATTGTTTCCATTGGGCCAAATCGTAAAATCTATTCTTTAAATACTAATTCTGCTGTTGTCTCTGCTGTTGTGTTTTTTATTGGGATCATTCTTGCATATTTTGTAAAATTGTTGACCATCACCAATAGATGTTGATAACCCTTTTCATCTTTTAAGAGCATCTCCAGGTCTATATGGATTATCTCATTTGGTTGTGTTATGATAATTTTTTCTAGGGGTACTCTCTGTGTTGGAAAGTGCTGCTTGTTGTGTAATAGACATGTAGTACACTTGTTGTTTATGTCCTCCATGACTTTCCTTACTGCTGTTTTTTTTTTAAATCTTGCATTAAATGTTTTCTCCATCTGTATAATTCCCAAATGGCCCCTTTTGTGCATCCTTCTTATCAACTCCCTCTTTGGGTAATTGGGTATTGTGATTCTGTTGTTTTTATCTTCTGTGTACAGTAACCCATTATTATTTATTTTCTATTTATAGCTTTCATAGTAACCCACAGTTAGTTTCAAAAGTGTTGTTTGGGGTTCTCTTATCTTCTTTATAATTTTGTTGAGGATCATGTCATCCTTCTGTTTTTCCACTATTTCTTGTTCAGAAATTTCTTCCCTCATTAGTATTGGTAGGACTGCTTGACCTTTCTTGTCCACATTTATCTCTGGCAGTCCCTCATATTCAGTGTGCAGCAGGAATTGGAACTGTTTTTTTCTCTCCATCAAATTTTGCTGCATCTCTTTGGTATTCTGGTAATGACTCTTATTCTTGTTTAGAATTCTATTTCATGCATCTGTATGTTCCCTAGGCTTTCCTCTTCAGTTAATTGTAGCAATCTCAGTTTATCTCTTAAATGCTTTAGCTCTCCTGCTTGTAAATCATTATCTTCTATCAACTATCTATTCTCTCTTTCCAATTGCTGATTTTTTTCTTGCCATTGTTGATTCTGTTCCAAGAACCTTTTGTTGGATTCTGATAATTGTTGTGTGAGGGTTTCAATCTCATTTTTAAATAGTTTGCTCTGCTGATCTAATCCATTTCCATGTCCATTTTGATTTCATTCAAAATAATTTTGCTCTGTTGCTCCATCTGCTTGAATTTATCTGTTAACTGTTCTATTTTGCTCCTCAAGATTGCTTCAGTTTCTTGACTACTTTTTAGCATCTCGATTATTTCCTAGGGGCTTGTCTCAGTTGGTGAGTGTAGAGACTGTAATTCCGTCTCAGGCAATGAGTTTTCACAAGAATATGAGGATGATCATGTAGCTCAAGGGGTTACTACCCTGGGTGCTGCATTCTTTGCACTGCGTTTTTTCCCTTTTGTCATTTTCATCTGGTCTGTAGGGGTGCCCCTATTGGTCACGATTCTCTTGTTGAAGTGCACTAATTTAGGTTTGGTTAGATCTGTTTTACCTCTAATGTTGTTGTCAAGTTGCTTATGTTTCCACTTTTACTCATACATCATGTCACAGTGTGCAGATCATTACACTGAATGTTTCTTTTGTTTTAAAAGAGATTCCTTGTGTTCTGTCAAGAAGCAAACTACTTGCCTTGGTAGATAAAAGAATTTCTTTTCCAATGGTTGTTTTCTTGGCTCTCATGGCCACCATGTCACATCCTCTGCTAGGCATTATTACTGTTTATCCTTTGTTACTTTATAACATTGGTTGTATATTTGTGGGTAGGTATTTACAAAATTAACACTGCTGTAGCTTTTAAATATTCTGTTAGCTTAACTTAATGAGACTCAACTTTTCACTATTTAGGTGATGAATCCATGCAACATCTTCTCCAATTATTGGTAATGGGCATCTGCCTGAAGCTGATCTCCACATAAAATTTCACTTGTTTGCTGAGGATCCACCTCTCAGCTCATGGATATAACTTATGTGTAACCTATCCTAGCTCAGTGTATACTCAAGACAAGACACAATTCAACTTAGCCTCTCTTTTTGTAAAAGTGTTTCATGTTAATGCAACCTGACGTGTCACTAGCTGTGTTATTAATGTTACTTGTAGCCATTACAGAAATATATATTGGCTTTAACAACTAATTAAATACTTAGCAGCTTCCTAACTTATTTTGAATTTATTATTTTTAATACATGTAGTAAATGATTGATAGTCAACTAAATGAGAATATAACCCCTATACCTAACATAAGTGCACTTTCATGATCTGGCAGAAAGACCCTAGAATCAATCTCTTGATGGATCCAGCCCACTACTAAACACAACTTATTTAGCTTGACATTTTATTAAATATCCAAGCCAAATCAAAGAATTCCAAATAAATTTCTTTATCAATTGCTTACATTGAATTTAATCTATTTACAGTATTTTGGAAAAGTACCAGTTGATTTCAAATTTAAACTTTTTGTCTGCCAAGTTGGCAGCTAAAAATATTGGAAGCAACTTATACTTTACTAATCTCTCATTATTGAAACTTGTTCTTACTTGGTTGCATAATACAATTAATCTAAACTGATCATATATTTTTACATTGTTTTTCTAATCATAATTATTTTTAATGTTATTCTTCTTAATCAATGTTAGCAGCTTTAGTTGATTTGGATGATGCTGCAGTAATTCTCAAGTCTTGTTTAGCTTACAAACATCTATATATGACAAGAACATTTTCATGAGTGAAATATTTAAAAAATTTGACCAGGAAATTGGTTTGATAGGTTCAGGGAAGGGATGTGTAACAAGCCTATTTCAATATTTATTTCTAAGTTTCCAATGTTTTCATCAACATTCAATTCTTCATGATGCATTTTTCATTGTTATGCAATGAAAAATTCTTGTAATTTCTTAAAAAAGAGTTTTTTTTGGACATATTACAGGTTCATGCTTTGCCTCAGAAATAGGGTTTGAAATGAAACTTAGAATAATTTTTCAAAAAGTGGGTTAGTGAAAAATCTTAAAAGTATATTTAAATTTTACTAAAAGCACAAGAAAATAAAATGTGACATAATCAGCATAAATAAAATAAGTAAAAAGAAGGAAAAGAAATTAAAAAACTTATTTATTTATTTTTGATTTACTTGATTTTGTTTTTATATCAATTAAAATAATTTGTTACTAAGAAGAAACACAATAAAAAGCAAATTGGCAAAATTGCTTAACAAAAAGATTTGGACAAAAATGCATAGCTAAGAGATAGTCACTATTAACACATGAAATAAGAATTAGCAGACAAACTTTATATTACAGAAATAATTGACAATGAAAAACAGGTACATGTTGTTTTTTGCAAAGAGTTTAATATAAATATCATGTAAATTGCTAGAACAGTGATTAATTAAAACTTTTTGATTTTTCTTTACTACATAAACAGGTTAGATAATGGAAACCTAAATGTTTGACACACAACTGGCTATTCAGGAACACTAACCATGCAACTAACATGTCAGTAGTGAGTTAGGCTCCAAAGCCTGCAACTTCATTCAGCTTTAATCTCAGAATTAATTGTTACTTTGTCTAGTACACATGTGCCTTAAGTTAGGGATATGATTAGGAGTTTTTCTTGTTTAGCTTACCTATTGATTTGATTCACTTATAATATATCCTTCACTGATACAGTTGGACAACTGAACATAGGCTAGCCCCTTTCTATTTTAGATCCAAATTATTTGTTAATATTGAAAATAATAAGTGTCTATAGACATAAGAAATGTTTAAATGGATCCTATTAAATATGTAAGTCATTGTTATTTTCAGATTTAATTGTCAAAGAATTAATGACCCTCCTTTTAAGGCCACAACAGTTGTTCACATATATGCAGGGACATGTATATATTTAACTTTAGGAAGTATTATATGTAAGGCTTATAAGAAGTGAAAGCAGAATGGTTGCAAACAGTATTTAATTATTCAATTAACAAGAATGATCATTGTGCAAATGCAATTAAGGTAAGCAACAAATGGAAGCACCTTACACTACACAACATTTACACAATGTCTCTAAGATTGTTTGTAAGTGAGTCATTGACAATTGCATAGCACTGGTGATTACTCTTGGAAACCAATCTATTATGTTTTTGATTGCATGGCTCTGCTTCAGGTTTTGACCCAGTGAATTTCCATTTCACACTTAAATGGAATTATATTAGTTAAACATATACAAGGAGGTTATATCATATTTAAAATCAATTAAGTAACTTTTGTAAAAACTTGAGCAGCTGAGAGATGGTAGAATTGATCACTCACTGCTAAGAACCAACTATGTAAATACAAGTAGTAATAGTAATAGCTAATTACAGTCAATCTTGAGAAGTGGTGATTCTACAAAAATCCAATTATAAATTCATTAGAAGCTTAGAGGGTTTCATCACAGCAACCAAGCTAATTTGATTAAATATTCCTATGAAAATTTTATAATACAATTCAGTATTAAGATTGTGACCAATTAAAATAATTTTAATATTCCTATGAAAATTTTTAAAATAAAATTCAGTATTAAGGTTTTGTCATTCCTAGGAAACTTAAAAGCACCTCTAAATTTTAAAAATAAGTGCAAGAAAAAGCAAAATTTAGATTTCATACTAGGATTAGGAACAAGTAAATTTCTTAATAATTCATTAAAAATTTAGAAGGCAGCATTACAATTAAAATTCAGTGTTAAGTAATTCACTAAATTAAACAACTCTAAATTTAATTGATCCAAAATATATTGCTTTGTATTTTAGGTTATTACAAACATATAAACTAAATTTAGTTTACATAAAATAATAGAATATAATTTATTTACAAATGATATCTAAATAAGACACTTTAAATCCAAAAAGAATTTAATGTTTTTAAGAATAATTTTACTTTTTGCTTAAGCCATTAAGAAGAACACTGTTGAATAACAAGAAGAATATCTGCAATTATGTACAATTGAATTACAAAAGCCAAATTCTTTCAGAATGTCTGTAAGATTCATTTTAGAAGTTTTAAAAAACACTTTAATGACTTGCAGTAAGCAACCAACATGTACTGATAAATTTACTTTATGCATGACACAATGTGCAAGCTCTTTTTTCATATATTTAAGTTTTTGGATGGTATCTTTTATATTCATGAGTTCAGAGATCCCAAAATCCATATATCCATTTAAGAAAGACCCTGGTTATAAGAACTGTTTTTATTGATTGCAGAATTTCATCACTACTTGATGATATGAAGTACTGGTAGATTGCAGTATAAATTACAACAAGCATTAAATTGAGACACTTTACTTAGATAGGTTCTTTTTATACTGGTGGGCATAATATCAATTGTTTATTTGATGAAGTGTAGGTAATCACCCTTAGCTATGGTAAATGATTTTTCAGTAGCATCTGCTACCAAGCATTAAAAGAGTCAATTATTCTTTAAGTCATTGTTTCCTGTTGGATATAGGTAGGGGTGCACTGATATTCAATTCTCCAATCCAACATGAGATATATTATCATTAACTTGCATTAACTTTAAGTAACTCCATACTTTCATACTCTTTAGGTACACTGTTGTCACAGTTCCTCTCCATGATTCCACTATGGCCTCTGGCCAACTCTGACCTTGAACCAATCCACATCCATGTGCCTCTGTTGTTGTTTGAGTAGTTCCAAGTCTCAGCTCAACAAATTAACTTATGTGTTCCTTATCCTAACTCAGTGCAGGTCTCAAGGTTGAATGTAACTGACTTAAACTCAATTTGTAATGTGTAATTTTGTATGTTGCAACCTGGCAGTGTCATAGCTGCTTAATAAATATTACTTCAGCCATTACCAAAAACCATTGGCTTTAATTAACATAAATAAATAAAGTAACTAATTACTAGCAGCTTCCTACCTTACATTTAAATAATAATACATGCATGGTCATTTTATTGGTCTATTTATGGGTCACCTAATTAGATGATATAATATAGATATAACCTTCCATAGGCTTCCTAGCCTTTTCTCTGATAATCAATTATCTAATACATGCAGATGATTGAATCAATAGTCAGCTAAATGGAGTAAAACTCCTATTCATACACCTAATGTAAATGCAGGTTCATGGCTTGGATCAAGGACCCTCGAATTGCTCCCGATGTGTGCCCAAGCCACTACTACTGCATCTACTGTTTAGCTTGACATGATTTTTAAGTAAGCAAACCATATTAAATCTAAAGATAAGATTTTCGAAGAATTTACTTCAACAGTTTCCAAATTAATTCTCACTCTATTTATAGTTGAATTCAAAAGTACCTGTCATTTAAATTTGAATTTATTCATCTGCCAAAAATGGCTAAAATAATGGAAGTGTTTTTGCGCCTTTTGTTTGGTCAAATTATTTGTCGACAAGTACTAATTTGCTATCTTGTTTCTTAGTTGCATATTACAAACATAATGATGATAATTAACTTTAATTTGTTTACCATCAATAAATCATAATTCGATCTTAATACTGACTAATCCTTTAATCTTCTCTTCTTAGCAGCATTATGCTTTGGATTATGCTACATGTATACTAGATTACATAATTTAAAATTGTTAGGAATTAGTCTTTGTTTTGCACCTTTCTAGAATTTAGTTACTTGCAATTCAAAGCTGAATCTACACAAATAAGTGCTTTGTTTCTATTAAAACTTTAGCAACATCTTGAGAGAGCAAGTAATAGTGATACATGAATTAATAGTATCAATAAAAATAAACATCAAATGGTTAGAAAATAACTCAAGCACAATAAATATTTAAAATTATTTTCTCTCATATATGCATAAATATCTAAATCTTAATTAATTACAAATTAATTTTAGATAATAAGCTTACTTACTGTAATGTAAAAAAGAAACCTCTATGAACAAAAACCAAGTTAAATTTTCAATTCCTTGTTGCCTTGCCAAAAGCTTGGATGTATTGTAACATTACGCAATCTGCGAATTTCTAATACATTTCAGTGCACAGCTTCCTGTAGCAATAATACATAGGAAAACAAATTAGCAAATCAGCCTTCTGCAATTTTTTATGAAAGGAATATGCTTTATTTTGTTAATTCGAATGCATTTTAATTACTTTTTAATAAATTAAAATCTAAATAATACTACAATGACTATAATAATTCTAATGATTTACTTAAATGAAAATATACTGCAAAATAACTACACAGAATTGTTAAAATTCAACTCTTCAATTTTAAACTAAAAGTGGTGTCCTTTATTACTATTGTGTAATAGCTCCCTGTCAGCCATCATAGTGATGTCTAAATGGTCAGGGTTAAAAAAATTTTAGAGTTCTAATTCCTTCATATGTTCCATATTTTAGGGCGGAAAGAATGTGATAGAACTTGTTATGGTGGACACTGTAAAGGTGGAGACGGAAGCACATGGTTTGATGCAGTGCACTGCATTTGCAATACTGGTTATAGAAAAGACTACACAAAAAGATATGCATGCAAGAGTAACTAACAAATATCTTAAATATATATATATATGTATATAAATATATATAAACTATGTAAATTTTTTATGATTCAAACAATTTTTAATCCATAAGTTTTGCATGTAACATAACATTTCTTATTGAAGTGTTTTCTCAATTCATTAAATCAATTCCTAGAAATACCCTTGTTAAGTTTGTGTAAAAACAAAGAAATTCTCCTAGTCATGATTTTTCACATGCCATGATCAAGACATCAAAGTGTAATCATTTTGGCATAATCAGTGAAAAAGAAGAAGAGAAATAAAAAAAATTAAAAAATACATTAAGTGAATATTTATTTCTCTATTTGATTAGTGCCTATTTCTATCTGGTGGCATATTTGAATAATTATAGAAGACAAAAATGCAAAGCTAATTATGAATGTCATTGCCTGAGGCGTTGATTAACCTATTTTTTTCCTCTTCCAATTCATGTTGACAAAAGGTTATTTCAGATGCACATTCATCCATTATCACAGAGATCACTGTTCCCGTGTCTATTGTTGCCTTTACCATGATACCATAACCTACAACAGTGATTGTATTAGTTGGTTATGATTAGAATGGGTGCGCGTTTTTCTCAAGGTGGCACTATTAGCAGGATAAATCGTCAGTTTCATCTTGCTCTTGTGGCATAATCCATAAGAAGTCATGTGTGGTCAAAATGAGAGACTGAATGGAAGTATCTATGACTAAATTTGTAATATTGATTAAATTGTACAACACATGATTATGATAGATTATTTAATTTGTAAAATGTTTGAAGCAGTTTGATATTTAAATTAACTCAGTAGTATTTGGCAAACATCAAGATGACCAAACAGTGTACACTAATTAATGCTGATGTTGCTTAATTAAAGCAGAACTTAAAATGCAAAGGAANAGTCATGTGTGGTCAAAGTGAGAGAAAGGATGGAAGTAACTAAGACTAAAATGTAATATTGATTAAATTGTACAACACATGATTATGATAGATTATTTAATTTGTAAAATGTTTGAAGCAGTTTGATATTTAAATTAACTCAGTAGTATTTGGCAAACATCAAGATGACCAAACAGTGTACACTAATTAATGCTGACATTGCAAAATTAAAGCAGAACTTAAAACGTGAGGGAAAATTGTAAACAAGCTTCAATCAAAAGGTACTAGCCAAGTATTTGATTAATTACTGAAATGTGCTATAAGTATACACGATTGTTAGAATTATTGATGAACAAATTGTATTGGATTCACTTCCTTACTTTCTGTCAGGTTATTTAATATTTAATGGAAAGCTAAACGTTCAAGCATTAGAGTAATCATATGGTGGTCCCAGAATACAATTATAGGAATTCTGGAGCAGCCTCACAATCAGCCATTCCACGTGCAGTGAGGGCAGTAGCTGTAGATTTCTCAATGTGCTTATTGGTTACAAATATCTATAAGGATTTTTAGCCATTATAGCTTTCCCTTATCTCAATGATTGCAGACAATGGAAAATAACGCTTGAATAAATGAAACATCAGCACCAGTAAAAGCAGGAATATTACTGATGACAAATAGTAATGGAAAATAACAGGAAAAGAAGACATGAAAAACTTAGAGATGACATTATAAAAATTAAATTGAAAGATGACACAATGAAAAGAATACATAGGAAAGATTTAAAATGCCAAGCATGAGGTAAGAAAGGCCATACAAAGAAATATTGCAAGAGAAAAGTGAATCTGATCAAGGAAGAAGAAGCCTATTTTGAAGAATAAGACTTGTTAGATGATGAGGAGGAAGAAGAACAAAATGAAGAAACAGACAGTGAGACTTTATGCTAAATGGAGAGCCATCTCCAATAACCCATGCACCCATTCTAATTGTAACTGACCTGATTAAAACAAATACAATTACAGTGGTAATTAACGGAATAATGGTAAAAGTAACTATAGACACGGGAGCAGTAATATCAATCATTATTGATGAATGTGCATCAAAAATAGGATTCAGAAGAGAAAATATACAAATACAAAAAAAGTAGGTTAATAAACGCCTTGGGAGATTATATTGATATAAAATGTAAATTGCAAGAAGTACCAATTCGAATAGTGAACACAACATTTTCACAAACATTTACAGTTATAGACACAGAGAAAAACTCATTACCATACGAGGTGATACTCAGAAATGACTTTCTGACAGATAATAAGTGCATCATAGATTACATGAATGAAACAATATTGGTATAGGAATAAATAGTAACAACCCATGAAGAAGAAGAAAATATGGACGCAATACAATTTCAATTAAGTGAGGATATTACTCAATAATTGGAAAATATGTCAGATACAAATGAGAGATCATAAGTAGTAAAGGGGGGTTCCCGCCTGCGACAAACAAACGCCTCTGATTGGTCGAGAGCTTATGACGTCACACATCACGTGACAGACTGTGAATATTGCCGAGGGTGGTTGAACCACTGAGTCATCTAATTGATACATGGCGCTAAGTGCTTTTAAGATCTCACTAATTGATTTTTTGACAGCTTACTAATGCATTTTTTAATTAGCACATTCGGGCCTGGTTAAATGATTCACACCCAAATTTACTTTGTTTATATATTGACTAATTTTTCCTAATATACATAACATTGCATTTTGTAAAATATACTTTGTTATAACACACATTACACCCACCTGTATACATGACATCGCATTTTGTGATTTTTCCATTGCCGCTTATTTTTACAATCCTTTGTGGGATACGTACACATTACAAACTAATTTTCCACTGCACGTAAAAACACAGCACGCAATGGCGAACCACACGTATCAAATTTTTCATAATTTCGAAAAGGTTATACATACATTGCTTATATCGTTTTTGAGAGACTTCAAAAAATATTCCTCGCTATCAAACATTTCGTTTTCGTCAATGCTATCAATTTTCCATATTTCGATTGCTTACATGAACCGTGTTTAATTCGTTTTGGGAAAACAAAACTATTTGAAAATAATACATGTAGAATAAATTAAACAAAAAGAGATTGCATTTTCAATATAACAATTAATGTTAGACATTCGTAAATAGGTAAACAAATTTTATATACAAGTAAAAATATTCCATTTCGTTATGCAATTTTAATCATTCTTCGATAATGCATTCGTAAAAATTTTTAAAATACGAGTTAAACAAATTTCTTAAAGCGCAATACACGCTAACCGGAAAAATTAATACATAACATAATAAATATACTTAGATGATAAAGTCAAACACGATCGCAATTTC
>CABFPE010000135.1:818627-836803 GCA_900660155.1 Hofstenia miamia | reverse complement strand
TGCTAATTAAAAAATGCATTAGTAAGCTGTCAAAAAATCAATTAGTGAGATCTTAAAAGCACTTAGCGCCATGTATCAATTAGATGACTCAGTGGTTCAACCACCCTCGGCAATATTCACGGTCTGTCACGTGATGTGTGACGTCATAAGCTCTCAACCAATCAGAGGCGTTTGTTTGTCGCAGGCGGGAACCCCCCTTTACTACTATCATACTACTATCATATGAGTGGAGAAGTCATGATATATGATCAGAAAGGAATTAACATGAAAAAATTATCAAATCCTTCCAGCCTGTGTACAGTAAAAGAGGGTAAAGGTATGATACCAATATTGACCATGACTAATCACATAGTCAACATAAAAAGAGGCACTCTTAAAATAAAAGGAAAGAGAGTTAAGACAGAAAAAATGATAGTCAATAAATAATTAACATAATTGAAGAAGACAAAGAGTATCAGATACCGGAAATGAATGAAACAGAATACCAGCACTTGAATGAAAGAGAAAGGGAAAATTTGGTGGACATTTTCCAAGACATGCAAAGATATTCAATTTTGGAGAAATAAGTGTTGGAAAAGCTGTAGGCCAAACTCACAAAATTATAATGACTACAGATGAACCTATAAGATTACCTTGTAAGAGAGTAACAGAAAATTTGAAAGAAAATTATAACACCATTTTGAATGAATTGATAGACAACAAAATAATAAGACCTAGCAAAAGCCTGTATGCTGCACCAATGGTTTTCATTAAACAGGGAAAAAATACAGATTATGCATAGACTTTTGTAAGCTCAATGATATTACATATATGAGGCTAGCAAAAATAAGTATTACACCTGTATAGATCTATGCAAGGCTTATTGGCAGGTTCCAATGGAGCCTAAAGATATCAAGAAGACAGCATTTATAAGGCCATATGGTCTGTTTGAATTGATGTACATGGCTTTTGGGTTATGTAATGCTCTGGCTACCTTTCAGAGGTATGTAAAAAAGGTGCTAAAGCAAAATAACAAAAATATCAAAAAATGAATAAGTGAATATATAGATGATATCCTAATAGCAAGCAATCAATCAAGGAACACATGGATAAATTAGACAGAACGTTAACAATTTTGTATAACGCAGGATTGTGCGTAAATGGGAAAAAATGTGAAATTCTGAAAACTCAAGTAGTATTTTTGAAGAGACAGATACCAAAAGGAGAGATAAAAATGAAGAATAATGCAAAAAAATGTAGCCCATTAGACAAACAAGATGACGACATTCTTAAAGAAGAATAAAACTTTTGAATGGACATGGAGAAGGCAGCAACAATTAGACAATATAAAAACTGAATTAAGTAAAATGCCATCATTGAACAAACCGATTATGAAAAACTGTTTATTCTAGATTATGATGCAAGCAATGTTGCTATAGGTGCATGTCTGGTGCAGATAAAAGACAGGAAAGAGGTGCCTATACAGTTTTTCAGTAAAAAGCTCAAACAGAGTGAAGAGAATTATGGATCAACTAAATTGGAAATTTTGGTATTGGTAGAAAGTATCAAAAATTTCTTTATTTTTTGATAGGTCAAAATTTTAAAGTACGAACCAATAATAGTGGACTAGCATGTTAAAAAGTTTTCAAGTGATAAATTGTCAATAGTGTCACGATGGATTGAATATCTAAATGAATTTAAATGTACAATAGAGCATCAAAAGGGCACTCTACACAAAAACGCAGATTTTTGGATGGCCAAACCAAAGTATCAATGAGATATTGCAAAACAAGATGGTGAAAATAAACAATTTCAATCCTTACCTGATAACAATTATAAGGAACTACCAGAAATAAATGCGGATAAGAAAGGGAATATGATAATGCCTATAACAACCAAAGAAGAGATCACTGAAGACGACATAATTGAAAAACAAAAAACTGATATCACTTTGAGAGAAATAACAGAAAAAGTATATAATGAAAAAAGCACTCTAGGGAAAAAAGCTAACAGTTATTTTCAAAGATACAAATGGAAAATAATAACAATGGACTTCTATATGTTGAAGGCAAAATGCTGAGAATAGCAATTCCTGACTACTATAAAAAGGAATTGGTGAGGAAAGTACACGAAAATGGACATATTGGGATAATTCAATCAGAAAAAACATTTAATGCCAGATTCATAACAACAAGCATTAGAAGGACAGTGGAAGATATAATTAACAAGTGTACAACGTGTCTGATAAATAACAAAAGCCATTTCCCAAGACAGACAGCACCACTAGAGAAGATAATAGCAACTGCATCAAATGAAATAGTGCATGTGGATTTGGAAAAACTGTTGAAGGACAATGAGGGATATCAGTACATACTGGTATTTGGTGGACAACTTCACAAAGTATGCATGAATGATTCCATTAGAGTTGACAACAGCAAAAATAGTAGCAGAGAAAATTATGAAGGAATGGATACTGAAATTTGGAGCAATGCAACCAATAGTATCTGATAGAGGAGTGCAGTTCAAAAGCAAATTAGTTGAAGAAATGACTAAATTAATGGAAACTTCAACAAGAAAATCTACAGGAAACCACATAAGGAAGGGGATAAGGGTTACACATACACTTTACTGAGAACACAAGACGTAAACCAGGTAAGAAAGCTAAAAACACAGTGGTCAGGGCCATTCACTATTACACAATCTTTACCAAATATTAATTATAAACTTATGACAGAAGGGTATTACACTTTCAAAACTTAAAACAAGCAACAATAGACATAGAGCAAATTTGTTAATTAAAAATGCGGAATTTAAAATTATGCACATTGATGATGGTACATATGCTGAAATGGATGATCTGGATAGTGTTCATGAAGAAGAATTCCAGGAAGAATATAGACCTCAAAATGATGAACTGGAAGTCAAAAGAAGAGTAATGCCCCAGAGGGCAGTAAAAAATAAAAAGAACTATGACCCTGAAACAATGACTACAATACTGAAATGTACACCACCACCCATGATTTCAATACCAATGTTATTACCAACATGGAGGTTAAAAGATAAAATGGCTGTTTGAGCATTGTGGCATGAAGAAAATACGTATGTGAATATGCAACAAGAAGCAGAAAAAACAGTGAATGACGAGAGGTATAAGAAATCCAAAGAAATTTTGCTGAAAAATAACAACAAGGAGAGAATCTATATAGAAGGAGAAGTCACACCATATGATTTATATAGAGAAGGAGAGGCAATATACAAACAAATTCAAAAGGTCCTACAAGAAATCAAAAAGAGAACAATGCAAACAGTCATACTGTTTTCAGGAATAAATGATACAGTTGGGAGAGTTATGGAGCTCACAATACTGATATTATGATGTGATGAGACAAGTGGAAATCATAACAATGATAAGGCTAGGGAAAAATGAACCAGAAGAAATAACAAGAGAAGAAGTACAAGAAAATATGATGAAGCATCAATATCGAAATTACTCAGATCAACATATGAATTCTTCTACCCTAACACTGAAATTCATCCTGAGTTGGCTCACACAAGCAGGATTGATGCAATAATGACGTTAATGATAGTGATGAAAGGATTATGCTTATATCAAAAATATTACAACATATTTAATAAAAAAAACTAAACAAACTGCAAAGTATGTGTACAATATCAAAAACATTAAAGAATCCATCATTTCTAAAACACAAAAAGATGTTAACAACTGAAAAGACTTTGTATTAAAAATTTACAAAAGAGGAGCACTATGAAAAAGAAAATAGGGAAGTTGCAGAACCAAGTGGAATCATAAAGAAGGCAGCAGAGATGGTTCATGGAGAGAGAGTAGTCATTCTTAATTAGCTACTCTGGAGGGGGAGTGTGGCATAATCCATCAGAAGTCATGTGTGGTCAAAATGAGAGACTGAATGGAAGTATCTATGACTAAATTTGTAATATTGATTAAATTGTACAACACATGATTATGATAGATTATTTAATTTGTAAAATGTTTGAAAAAGTTTGATATTTAAATTAACTCAGTAGTATTTTGCAAACATCAAGATGACCAAACAGCATACACTAATTAATGCTGATGTTGCATAATTAAAGCAGAACTTAAAATGCGATTGAAAATTGTAAACACGCTTCAATCAACAGGTAATAGCTGAGTATTTGATTAATTACTGAAATGTGCTATAAATATACAATGATTGTTAGAATTATTGATGAACAAATTTTATTGGATTCACTTCTTTACTTTCTGTCAGGTTATTTAATATTTAATGGAAAGCTAAACATTCAAGCATTAGAGTAATCATATGGTTGTCCCTGAATACAATTATAGGAATTCTGGAGCAGCCTCACAATCAGCCATTCCACATGCAGTGAGGGCAGTAGCTGTAGATTTCTCAATGTGCTTGAAGGTTACAAATATCTATAAGGATTTTTAGCCATTATAGCTTTCCCTTATCTCAATGCTTGCAGATTATTATGATTACTTTTAGATTGCTCTACATGATTATTGTACAGTTCTTTTGCACCTTGCATTTACCATCTAGTAATTTAGTGGACTGTTGACTTGTTTATGACTCACTTTTATTGCTGACTGCATTGATTGTTTACATGTACAAAGGGCTAACATGTACTATTTTATATGTAGGGATATTATATGTAAGGAATGATAACAAGCTAAAGCACCACAGTTGCATCTTTTCATTTCATTTACATAGTCATAATAAAAAGACAAACAATGCACTAAATTGTAAAGGTATTACACACACTATCACTGAGTTAACCATTGACACACTGTTCCACCAATTGGTTTCCATCATGAAGTTCAAGTAAAAGCTGGAGCTGTTACCAATGAAAACTTCTCTTGATATGCATAGCACAGCACCAGGTTTTGATCCCGTATTCCATCCACTGCTCTCAATCTAAACAAAAATTATTAGATAAGCATTTAGGATCAGTAATGCATATTAATTGAGTTAATCAACTATACAACAAGTTAGTTGGAGAGGAATCAGAATGTGTCATATCCTAAACTTTGTGTAGTATCATCCACATAAATCTCAAATAAGCTACAAAATGTCTAGCAGAAGGGATTAAGATCAAAGAAAAGATGATTAAAATTATTATAAACAAATCAATTAGAATTATTTAAGATTTATTTGTATTATGCAACTAAGAAACAACATGTGTCAAAAAAGAGAGATTTGTATCTGTTGATAAAAATACTTTTGACTAAATGAGGGGGCAAAGTTGCTTCCATTATTTTTAGCCGCCATCTTGGCAGAAGTTCGAAATTTGAATCAACAGGTACTTTTCTGGATTTACTATAAATAGATTAAAAACCCTGTAAGAGTTTGATAAAGAATTTTACCTGGAATTTTTATTTTGTTTCACATTAACAGTTTGATTATTTAATACAATGTCAAGCTAATCAAGCAGTGTTTAGTAGTGGTCTGGATCAATCACAGGGAACGATTCTAGGGTCTCTGTTCCAGATCACGAAAGTGCACATAAGTTAGGTATAGGGGTTTTCTCTTCATTAGCTGACTAGCCTTTCATTACTACATGTATTAAAATAATTAATCACCAACAAATGGTGGTATGACCAAAACCTAGGAAATATATTAATATTATTTTAGATCTAAATTGATTACCCACAAATGATCAATAAAGTGACCGCACATGTACCAAATTATAAATGTAAGTTACGAAGTTGTTTGAACAAGATATATTTAAATAAGCCAATATATTTTCAGTAATGGCTACATGTAATATTTAATGAACAACTAGTAACAAGTCAGGTTGCAAATAGATAGAACACTTTCACAAAATAGAGTTTAAGGAGAGTTGTGCCATGCTTTGAGTACACACTTGCTAAAGTAGGGTACACATAAGCTATATTGATTGAGCTGAGAAGTGGGACTCAACCAATGGATGGAATGGTGAAACTGGATGTGGAGATCCGCTTCAGGCAGACACCCATTAAGAGATCATTACAGAGATTACCACATGGCTTCATCACCTAAATAGTGAATGGTTAATTCCAGGTTACATAAGATAATGGAAGCAACAAGTCAAGCAGTATGTAACAAGTAAATCCTTACCCACAATAACATGACTAACATTATACAGTAACAGTAGATAAACAGTGATAGTGCCTGGTAGAGGATATTACATTTGCATATACTCTGATGTACCCTGAGAATGGAATAGCAACTCACAAATAACTGCGGAATTAGTATTGGCAAGATTCTACAACAGTAATAATGCTTGGTAGAGGATGTTACATTAATAATACAGTATTTAAGTAACATATAACTGCAGCTCTCTTCTCCAATTATCAGCAATGATAAGTTCCTCCTTAAAACAGATTGGGCATTTGAGATATAATCAATTGATTTATTAAACATTTAGTAATTAACAATTAAGTCCAATTTCAGACAAAGCTTAGATAATCACTCATCTATTTCAACAGAAAATGTTTATTCACAACTTCAAATATATAGGCAGTAATTTATTAATAAGATGACTTGATAAATATATCAATTAATCTTGTTAGGCACCATAAACTTCTCTCAGCAACTTCACCACTACCAGTGAGATGTGGAAGTTTAAATTAGTAATTACTGTTTGAAAGCTGCAGTCTGTTTTATCTTGTCATCTATGTAAAGCAGCTGTAGTTATTGTTATCAGTTACTTTTTATTTGTAACATGTACAACTAGGCTAAAGAATTGTGTATTATATTCTAAGAGAACTAAGTTGAATTGTGTCACACTAGTTAAAGAACACATAATCTAATTCTATCAGCTGATGCATAAGCAATTGAAAATCAGATGTTTGAACAGTTGTATTGTTGTTGAATGGATCTGAATTAGGTAGACATCCACTTATGTAGCATAATCCAAAGCATAATGCTGCTAAAAGAAGAAAGAATATCAGATGATTATTGATTTAAAAAAATTTATGTTTAATTATCAGATTATCTTTGTAAATGCAAACAAGTATTAATATAGCAAATTAGTACTTGTTGTCAAATTTGACCAAACAAGGGGGGAGAAAATGCAGGTTCATGGCTTGGATCAAGGACCCTCAAATTGCTCCTGATATGGGCCCAAGCCACTACTACTGCATCTACCATTTAGCTTGACATTATTTATAAATAAGCAAACCAAATAAAATCTAAAGATAAGATTTTCAAAGAATTTACTTCAACAGTTTCCAAATTGATTCTCACTCTATTTATAGTTAAACTCAAAAATTTTATGTCATTCAAATTTGAATTTATTCATCTGCCAAAAATGGCTAAAAATAATGGAAGCATTTTCACAACCTTTGTTTGATCAAATTATTCATCAACAAGTACTAATTTGCTATATTGTTTCTTAGTTGCATATTACAAACATAATTATGATAATTAAATTTAAATTGTTTACAATCAATAAATCATTATTCAATCTTAATACTGACTAATCCTTTGTTCTTCTCTTCTTAGCAGCATTATGCCTTGGATTATGCTACATGCCCTCCTCAGCTTGCATTATTTTTAACTCTGCTCATTCCCTGTTGACTAATTCATCAGCTTTCTTAATTATCATTTCTGCATGAGGATTGCTCCAGCTTGTAGTTGTGAATTCAGGTTGTTTTGTCATCTTAAGTACCACCTCTCTTTCTGTTGCTATGGTGCTATGATAGAGTAAAAACGTTGCCTCTTTGATGTTTTCTGAGATTGGTGTTATCTCTCTAAGTTCATTCATTTTGGCTGAGAAAATATTGTAAAATTTCCTGTAGAGATGAATGCCCTTTATTGCTATCATCAGTGTCATTTGTGCATCTGCTCTACTTCACATATGGTTGTGTCCAGATAGAAGAATGTGAAGACTTTCCTGAGGCTTCTTGTGTTTGCTACGTCTTTGTAGAAGAAACTTATGTTTTCTTTAACTTCTTCCTCTGTAATCATTGTTGGGTCATTCTTGTTTAACCTCATCATTGTTACTATTTCCACACGTTTAGTGATATCATAGAATCAGTATTTCTTGTCCCATAGATCTAGCCAGACTACATCATTCACTCCTGAAAATAGCATTATTGCTTTCATTGTTCATTTGTCTATTTTGTCTTGTAATTCTCTTAATTGCTTGTTTATAGGTTTCCCTTGTGTATATAGCTGATAAGGAGTTATCACTCCTTCAACATATACTCTTTTTTATTGTTGTTATTGAGCATTATTTCTATTGTTTTCTTGTAATCTTCTCTCTCAACTATAGCTTTAGCTCTTTCTCTAGTGTTTACATAAGTCTGGTATTCATGTAAGAATGTTTTTGTGATTCTTACATTCTTTCTTATCCTCCATCTAGGGAGTACCATCAGGATGGAGACTGTCTCTGGTGGGGTACAAATGAGGATCTTAGTTCCTATCTGCTTCTCTATTTCTCTGTAGTCCTATGATGTTGTCTGCATTGTTGCCAGTCCAATCTTGGCTGGGTAAGTCATTTTGCTATCTCTTAATGTGTCCCAAAAGATTTGTGTTAGGCCTCTCCTGCTCATTTTTATCTGAATTTTCTCGTTTATTTCTAGTCTTGATGTGATGAATTCTACATCCACCTCTAGCTGGTTGCATGGTTTCAGCATCTCTTCTAACTCTGTTTTTGTGAATGCTTCCATAAACATAATCTTCATTGATGCTACTGTTTGCTCTTCTTTGACATACTCTTTTGTTGGGTTTTTAAGGATAGGATTAATTGTGTTGAAGTTAACAGTTCCTCCTCCTTCAGAATTTCTTTCTGTGTCTTGGTTATCATCTTGCAGACTTTGACAGGTTCTGTTATGCCTCCTCTTTGCATCACTTCTGTGCTCTTAATTATTTTTATGAACATGCAGTGAGGGCTTTCTTTCTCATATTGTTTCATGTCCTGTTCATGCACTTGTTGTAAGTTCTTGTCTTTCTTTATTTTCGTGATTTCCTTGGTGTCTGTGATTTTTCACTTTATGATGTAGCACCCCACATGTATTTTCTCATGGGTTTGTTGAATATTGTTATTTCTTCTGGCGTGATTCCTGTTATATTCACCATATCTACTGTTGACATTCTTCCCATTGGGCTTTTGTTGACTATTATCCTGCTAATGAATTTTTCAATTTCTTGCATCAGCTTCTTTAGTTTGTCAGGTGATGTCAATTTTTCTATGTGTCCTTTTAGTAGCCAATTTTTTGTCTGTTTGTCTGGGACATCGCTATTTTGTACTTCTTTGCCTTGGTTAGTTTGTGTTGGCCTGCTTGTGAGATTGGTAATCATAATCCTTGCTCCTGTGTTGTAAATATTGCTATCAGCCATGCGGATGTTCTAAATCTGATTTCTGGGGTGTTCTTCTCTTTGAATATCATATTCTTAAAGTCCTTTGTTGAGTTTAGCTTATATGCTCTTTTAATTTCCATTAGTGCTACCTCAATCATTTTGTGGTATTTTTTCAATAGGGCTTTGATATCTATTTCAGGCCATTCCTCTTTTGTTTTCTTCTGTAATTTCATTTCATTCCATATTTCCTGTATTCTTTTTATGTGCTCATGTCTTTGTGTGAGGCTGCACTTAATAAACAGTGTGTTCACTTTCTCCATGCCCTCTGCATTTGTTGTTGTTTCTATTGTCCTAATTTGTTTGTAAAGTTCTATGGCTATGCAATGATCTACCATCAATCTACAGTAGGCTACCCAGTAATCTATTTATAGATCAAGGCTTATCAATTCTGCTATTTTCATCTCCATTGCTATCTTCCCCCATAGGAACACGTTCTCCACTCTTATTTGTAAGTTGCCTAGAAAAGGTGGCATTTCTTCAAGAGTTGTTCTTCCAATAATTACCACTCTTATGCCTTGGACTCTTGCCATTCTTAGTGTGTGATCCAACTGTTTTTCCAGGTTTTTGTTGTATTCTTTCTCCTTTTGGATATGGATGATTGTTAAATTATCTTTGTCAATGTCAATTTCTGATATTTTTGCAATTTGTTCTATATATGCCATGATTGCTTGGGCTGTTTTGAGTGTGAAATTCTCATCAAATGTGACATTTACCATGCTTTGCATGTATGGTCTTTCTAACATTTTGTTCAGCTCTCTCTGATAACTTATTATTGTGTTGACCATTGGTCTTTTTTGTTTGTCTAAAATGGTGGGTAGGTTGCTGCCTTCTGTTTTTCTATTCTTTGTATAGGCCTTTTCATTTCTGGTGACAATTTTTGTATGTGTTATTTCTCATCTTTAGTGTTCCCTTGAAATATGGGTGCAATGTTTCTCCTCTATTTTCAACATCCTTTTCTCTTTCTTTTGCACATACTGTTTTACTGTTTTATCTGATGTAGCTTCTGAGGGGGCATGTAGCTGTGTAGTCCTTAGTGGCTTATAGGTGCTCAGCTCACCATCAAGTGAGTCCATGCTGATTGTCTCTACTGAGTTGCCCTCGAATTGGCTCACAGTTGACTCCCTTGGCACTTGACCAGTTGTGGGATCTGTAGATAAGTCAGCCTCAAATTGCTTTCATATGTGTACAGTTCTTTGCCCACTTACACCTTTCCCAATAACTCCAATTGTTGCAAAGCCCTCGAGTTGGCAAAGTGGACTTGAAGGAAGTTTGAGCAGCTTTTTTCCAGTTCTCTGTGTGCCATTGAATTGGCGGAGCAGATCTCCAGTGGGAGGGTTATTATGTCTTTTTGTCTCCCTGCCCTCAAATTGGTGTTTGGGACTACTCAGACGCCTTCTCACTCAGCGCTTTCAATTAGTCTTTGGTTCATTCTTGTCACATTGTCATCTCCTCAGCTCTCTGGTTCTGCCACACTGTCTTCATCAGCAGGTGTTGCTGTTACATCTCGTTTGATTTGCCTAAATTCAGAAAGTAAATTTAAATCCCATACCTCTGGGTCATATATATATATTTATCTCTCACTGCTCGTCTTGGCAGCTCTCTCCTTTGTAAATCCTCATTATCAATGTTAGTTTCAAATTCCTCATCAAAACCTTCCTCTGGAAAATTGTCTAACTCACACATATCGTACATAATTTCATTTCCATTGATTTGATTTATTTTAAATTCGGTGTTTACATCCAATCTCAATTCCTTGATATCTGCTGTTGCTTGTTTTAAATTCTGGAAATGCAGAAATTTGCCATTGTTTAACATGTATTCATTATTTGGTAGTACCTGAGTTATTTTGTATGGGCCTGTCCAAATTGTTTTCAATTTTAAGACCTGGTTTGTGTCTGTCACTTTCATTGTTGTAAATGCATGAACTGTGCCGCCTATTTTGTGTGTGTGACCTTAGATTTCTTATTATAGTTTCACTGTTGTCTTACAGCGGATTTTTTGTGTTGTGGCACTTTGTCTCATGTATTGCTGTTATTTGGTTTCTTATTTGCTTGAAGTATTGATTATCCATCTTCTCACTGTAGCTCAAATATTGTATTGATAATGGTGTTGCCACCTCTCTTCTGAACATGTCCTTGAATGACATTATTCCTGTTGTGGAGTGTACAGATGTGGTATATAAGTATTCGATAATTTCGATTACTTCCCGCCACTTGTGGCCCCCTATTCTCAATGTTGTCACTCTTATCAGTTTGATCAATGTCCTATTTAATCTTTCTGTGACACCATTCACGTGCAGGTGATACACTGTCATCCTCTTGCTCACTAACTCTAGTAGACATGACATTTACTGAAATAAATTGCTTTCATATTGTAGCCCCTCATCTGTTATTATTGTCTCCATAGGACCAAACTTTAGGATCCATTCTTTTATTACTATCTCAACAGTTGTTTCAGCTGTTGTGTTCTTCATGGGGACCAGTCTCACATACTTGGTGAAGTTATCCACCATTACTAGTAAATGTTGATATCCTTCTTCATCCTTTGATAGCATCTCCAAATCTATATGTATGATTTCATTGGGTTGTGTTGCAATGATTTTTTCTAACAGTGCTCTCTGTGTTGGGAAGTGGTGTTTGTTATTTAGGAGACATGTTGTACACTTGTTGATTATTTCCTCGGATGACTTTTCTCACTGCTGTTGTGATGAATCTCGTGTTGAAAGTGATCTTGGTTTCTGTAATGCCTAGATGGCTTTTCTTGTGCACTTTTCTTATTAAATCTTGTTTATAGTATTCCAGTATTGTTTCTTTTTGATCTATATCTCTTGTAGTAACTTGCTGTTAATCTTGACAGTTTTAAGCTTGGTTCCTGCAGTTTTCTTATGATTTCGTTTAGTATCACGTCATTTTTCTGTTTCTATATGATCTCTGATTCTGATATTTCTTCCTTTATTGCTATTGGCAACACTGCGTGTCCTTTTTTATCAACGTTTATCTCTGGTAACTCTTCGTACTCAGTGTGTGGTAAAAATTGAAACTTCTTTTTTTCTCCATCTTTCTTAGCTGCGTCTCTCTGGTACTCCGGGAGTGTGGTCAGAAGTCTGCATTGTCCCTCTTCTGTGTTTGATGGTGAAAGTGAACTCATTTAAATATTCGATCCATCTTGATACTATTGCTGACTTATCACCCAAGAATTTTTTGAGCCATCCCAGGCTGCTGTTATCTGTGCAGACTCTAAATTCTCATCCAATCAAAAATTGTCTGAATTTCTTTATGATTTCAATCAGTGCAAACATCTCTAGCTTTGTTGATCTGTAGTTCTCCTCACTTGGTTTTAGTTTCTGACTGAAAAACTGTATTGGCACCTCTTTGTAATTCTTAAGTTGCCCAAGTGTTGCTGTGATTGCCACCTTACTTGCGTCACAGTCCAGGATGAATGTTTTGCTGTAGTCGGGTGTGTTCAGTGATAGAAGTTTGACTAAATCTTTTTTTATATTGTCTAGTTCCTCCTGTTCTTGCCACGTCCATATGCTGCGTCATCTTGGCAGTCTTTCCCGCAATGTTGGGTATGAATGTTCCATAATAGTTAAAGAAGCCCATTATACTTTGTATGTCCGTTTTGGTGTTTGGTTTATCTATCTTCCGAATCATGCCTCTGGCGTTGTCTTTCATGCATATTCGCCCCTTCTCGATCACTTGTCCTAGGAATATGATTTTCTCCTTTAATATGTAACATTTGTTTCCATTGATTCTTAGGACCACTTTTTTCAGGATCAATAGTGTTCTTTCCAGTTTCTCTAAGTGTTCTTCTATCATGTTGTTTGTTACAATGATATCATCAATGTACGCATTCACTCCTTCTTCCATTTTGTGTTTCTTGTTCTTTAGTACTTTTGTTATGTACCTCTGGAACATTGCTGGTGCGTTACATAAGCCAAAAGCCATGTATATCTTTTCGTACAAACTGTATGGAGGTATAAACACTGTTTTTTTGATATCTTCTTCTTCTTCCATTCCGACTTGCCAATATGCTTTGCATAGTTGTATCAACGTGAAATATTTGTGCTTACTGTAATATCCTCTACCAGGCTTTATCACTGTTGATTCATTGTTACCTTGTAACATTGACTGTGTTATTGCGGGTAAGGATTTACTAAATGTTACTGCTTGCTTAGTTTCTTCTATTACATTACGTAACCACAATTAACTATTCACTTTTTAGGTGACGAACCAAAGCAGTAACCTCTGCATCAATCTTTCAGTGGGCGTCTGCCTGAAGCAGATCTCCACATCCAATTTCACCTTTCCTTCCACTGCTTGAGTGCCACTTCTCAGCTCAATCAAGATAGCTTATGTGTACCCTACATTAGCTCAGTGCTTACTCAAGACACGACACAACTCGACTTAATCTCTATTGTGTGAAAGTGTTATATCTATTTGCAACCAGAAACTGTTACTAGTTGTTCATTCAGTATTACATGTAGCCATTACCAAAATATATTGGCTTTATTAAATTATCAAACAACTTCCTAACTTACATTTAAAATTACTACATGTAAGGTCATTATTGGTCAATTATAGGTCACTTAATTTGGATCTGAAAATACATAAATATAATCCCTAAGGTTTGGGTATCCAACCATTTGTTGAAAGTTAATTATCTAATACATGTAGTTGGAAATGCTAGTCAGCTAATTGAGAGAAAACCCCTATACCTAACCTAAGTGCACTTTTGTGATCTGGCACAGAGACCCTTGAATCATTCCCTGTGATGGATCCAGACCACTACTAAACACTGCTCAATTAGCTCAACATTGTATTAATAATCAAATCATTAATAAGATGAAAATAAATAGAATTCAGAGTAAAATTCTTTATCAATACTTACAATAGTTTTAATCATATTTATAGTAACTTGAAGAGAAGTACCTGTTGATTTGAATTTAAATGTCTGCCAAGATGGCGGCTAAAAATAATGTAAGTGACAATTTGTCGAAAACGTTTTATTGACAGATACAATTATCTCTTTTTCGACACATGTTATTTTCTTGTTTGCAATATACAAAATCAAACTGAAATAATCACACTTGATCTAATCATAATATTTTTAATCACTTCTTTTTCGATCTTAGTTCTTCTGCGACGTTTTGCAGCTTATTTCTGTTTTATTGTTTGGATGATGCTACATTACTCACTTCATATAGTATATCTTCTATTCTAGGAAGCGGGTAAAAGTCCTTTTTTGTTACTTTGTTCAGCTTTTAGAAGTCTATGCATAGTCTGTATTTTTCTCCTTGCTTTATGATTACCATTGGTGCTGTATATGGACTTGTGGGTCGAATTATTCTGTTGTCAATCAGTTCATTGAGTATTCTATTGTATTCATCCTTCAGCTGCTCTGGCACTCGCCTTACCATCAGCTTGTTTGTTGTTGTGATTATTTTGTGAGTTTCTCCTATCGCCTGGCCCATGCTTATTTCTCCATAGTTAAATATCTGTTTGTGTCTCTCCAGCACCCCTCTAAGCTGTTGTAATTGTGTTTTGTTCAGGTGTTGGTATTCCTCCTCCAACAATTCTGGTGTTTTATTCTGATCTTCCTCATTTGCTTTTGTCCCTCTGCCTTCAAATCAGCTGTGGGGAGTACTTGCTACATCAATGGTTCTTATCCACTTGCCCTCAAATCAGGAGTGTGGAGTACCTCCTGTTTTTATTTGCAAGCCCTTGAGTCAACTATACAAACTACTCTGCTCATCATTGTCTTGCAATGTTCTCCAGATGGCTTTAATGCTAGATCTGACATATTTTCCGAGTATTCCTACGTTCACTCTCTTTATGTTGATATTACGATTAGTTGCATTTAGTATCAGTATTCTCCCTCTTCCATTTTTTATGGCGCACATGCTTGATGGCATAGAGACTCTTTTCGAATTGATCCCTTTGTTATTGCAGATCATTATCTCCACTGTGATCTTTTCTTCTGCTTTATTTTCATGCATCCTCCACTGGTACAGCTGCATTTTTATATCTTCTCCCAGTTCAAATGCTATTGTTGATAGCTTTCCTTCTTGCTCCTCAATTTCAATTTCTTCTTCCCTCACTTTAATTGTTCCATTGGAATAATTTATTACACATCCATTCTTTGCTAGGAAGCCATCACCTAGTATCACCTCATATGGCAATAAATTGTTGTGAGTGTCTATTACTACTAGAGATTGTTTGAAGGTTGTATTTGCTTACCTGATTTGTACTGTGTTGAGCTTTCCATTTGTGTCTATGTATTCTCTAGATGCATTGATTTAAATCCCAGTTTCATAGCGCACTCGTCAGTTATTATTGATGTTGCCACTCCTGTGTCAATTATTGCCTTTGTTAATATCCCATTTATGATTATTGTTACTATGTTGATATTATCCAGGTTCGTCATTATCATTATTGGTGCTCAGTTTTTTGGAGTCAGCACTTGAGCTAGTTTTCCAATTCTTCTTCCATTTGGGGATCTTCCAGTAATTCTGCTTCAGATTCAATTTTGTCTTCATCTTCATAATACGCTTCTTCTTCTCTGATCATATTGATTTGTTTCCTACATTCGTCTTTTCTGTGGCCCTTCTGTCCACAGTTGTAGCACTTAACATCTCTTTCTCTAATTTTCTTCGACTTCCCCACTTTGCTTTTTATGTTGACAAACTTCTCTGTCTTCTTTTCTTTGAAAGCTTTCATGTTCCCTGTCTGTAATCTATAGCTGTTCCACCATTCTGTCGGTATTTCTTTATTCCAGACTGCTTTCTATTAGATGTGGGCATTATTTTTGGTTGTTGCCTGTATGTCTATGGCTTTCCTAATCATTTTCTCTAATTTGTCATCAGCGTCACATTTAATTTCGAATTGGGTCTGGATGTTCTCTGGCATTCCCTTGCAAATGTGGGAAAAAGATCGTATTTTTAGTATTTATTCCACCTTGAGGTGAGTGTCACAAATCGCTCCACTTGCTGGATGTCATTTTGTATGCTATCCATCTTCCTCATCTTTGTTGAATTCAATATTATTTGCTACTGGTTTTTGAAGCTTTTCTTCTCATAGTAATCTACGAAGTCTATGATTAGCAGTTTGTAGTCTTGTTTTGTATTGGTATCTAAGAGTAAGTAGTGTTGGGAATCTTGCAGCTGCTGCCCATTGGTTTACTTTCTTTTCAGCCATTGTAATTTCAAACATTTGCAGCCATTCTAGAAATGTTGTCTTGTAGCTGTTGACCTTTCCATTGAATTTTGGCAAAGTTGCTTTGCATGGTATTGTGTCATTGTGACTGTATTCCAGTAGCATCAATCTCTTGTAGGTTGGTCTTCTTCATACGTTTGTTTGATCGTGTAACATCCTCCACCTAGCTTGTTACGCCGTGTCTAATCACTGTTAAGGGATGCTTAGTAAACTGCGGGTGAGGTGTTACCCATTTGTTGATCCATCAAACTTCTCTTTCTTATTAACTAGTTACGTTAATTAAGTGCTTGGGTATTAACCATCACTGTTTAGGTGACTGGGCAGTATGATGTTTCCTCTTCAGTTGTTCCATGGGCTCCTGCCCGAAGCCGATCTCCACAACACAGCTCCTCCTCTTCTGTAACGATGGTTGAGTCCACATCACCATCTCAGCTCAACTGGGATTAATTATGTATGCCTTACGTTAGCTCGGTGTGTGCACTCAAGTAAAGTTGTAACTGACTTAAACTCAGAGTTGTAAAGTGTTTGTTGTTTTTATTTAATAAAAGCAACCGGGCATTGACACTAACTGCATGTAATAATATAACTAACATAGCCATTACCGTAAAACTATCGGCTTAATTATACAGATAACAAACTTGCAGTTTCCTATACCTACATTTAATAGTATTACATGTGAGGTCATTTATTGAGTCAATTATAGTCGAGTCTCCTACATTTAAGAATATATAAATATCCCTAAGTGTCGACTATCCAGTCGTTTCAGGCATTAATTATTTCTTACATGTGTTGATCGATAGTCAGACTAGGCAAGAATCGAAAAACTCCTAACCGTAACATAGGTGCACTTTCGTGACTGGCACAAAGACCCTAGAATCGATCCCGTGATGGATTCCAGCCACTACTAAACACAACTTGCCTAGCTGCATATTTAGTTAAATAATCAAACCAGATAAAGTAGAAATGAAAATTAAATAAACTCCGAAGAATTTATTGTTCATCAAAATTATGGTTGAATGAAAGCTATTTATAAAATTTCTACAAAAAGTACCTGCTGATTCTAAAATTCAAATGATTCGTCTGCCAATATGGCTGTTCATACGTAAGCATTAGTTTGCTCAATTTAATTTGTCAATTACCTCTTGATCGGCTAACAAGTTTCTTATTTTGACCAATATTAAATCTTAGTTGCATTTTACAAAAATAAACTAAAGTTCATTAACTAAATTTTTTACAATTAATTTCAATTGATAATCATTCGACGTTATTCAGCTTTTAGTTGCCTTTTTGGATGATGCTACAATCGTCTATTGTGAGTTAATTTGTCACTGCTTTTGTGATTTCATCAATGATTTTTTTCTTCTCTTCTTGCTCTTATTCTTCTACTTCCATGAATTGTTTTTTTGAATTTTGTGGGTGATGCCTGTAGGCTCCTCTCTTTCATTTCCTCAACTATTATCTCATGCATTCTTGTTGTCCTTGGGTTTTCCTTTTTGTTTTCTCCTCAGTTTGTATCTCAGCTTATCTAGCTCTTGCTCTGGTTCTCACAGTTTTCGTCTCTATCCAGCTCTGTCAACCTGAGCTTGTCCTTGAGCTGTTCTATTTCTTGAGCCTGTAT
>CABFPE010000135.1:798343-810724 GCA_900660155.1 Hofstenia miamia | reverse complement strand
TATATATATATATATATATTCTCGTTTTTGCAGTATATTAAAGTATGGAATTTTCATTCTGTTGAAAATCCAACTTTCAAAAATTCACATTCAATTTTTTCCCATAACTAGTACTGACATAATAAAGCGGTCTAATATCCATTTCAGCAAAACACGCATCAACTAATTGTGTTCTATTAAGATACCGCCTACGTCTTGTCCATGTAGGTAATAGCACAGTCTCCATCCAATGATACTTTCAGATTTCCGATATTTTCTTTATTTAGTGAGCTATAAATTTTTAAAGTATTTTTTTTGAAAGTCAAAGATCTTGAGGTTGCTTAAAGTTAAATGTAGGTGACTGAGAAGTAAATTGTCTATATGCACATAGTGCAAACATATTCATTTCCATGAAAATGGGGACATTGGATTGAACATCTCAATTAACCCAATATTGTGCATGTCATATGCCATTCGAAAGCTAAGAATGTGTAGAAATAAAATTTTTAATTTCAATCTCTTGCTAAAATTTGGGTAAGGCAAGAACATTTTTTAATTGAACTGAAAATTGAGGTTTCCCATTATCGAGGTATATTCGCTGTGCAAACATGATCATGAGTGTGAAAATGATCCTGCAAATAATCCATACTTGCCAAGCAAAGATCAGCAAATGTGTTAATGTTTAAAATATGTCTCATTTTTCATGTGTTTGTCCACAGCATGAACGTTTTTGCTTTAAGTTTAAAGAATTTTGCCAATATGAGTTTTCAAGCAGGGATCGAAACTGGATTTATTTGTACTAATCCTACTGAGTTATGTTACCTTCAACAGTATGAGATCCAAAAATTTTTGGAGTAATCAAAGTATGGAAAATTTATAATACAGAATCGACTTTATTTGGATCTTTCTTGCTTACACTATGATTATTGGTTGTGTTGTATGCTGTTTTTCTCAAATAAATAGTTCTTCACTAGCTAATGGCTGCTATAAGTATTCAAGTTTTTGCTTAATTGTAACTGAAACGTCCGACGCAGCAATACAACGTTATGCGAGCAAAATTGCCTTGATAAAAATAATTGCTGCTGAAAAAATATTGACATCTATTACCAATATATGTGTGAACTCAAATTAACATAATGCAAGGACGTTTTTGTTTTGGGCAGAATGTGATAGCAGTTCATAAAATATTCATTCATATGTGTCCTTTTTTCATAACGGCCGACACCAAGTGTTTTAGACATGAACATTAGAGTTGCGAAAAATGTATATTGGCAATGTAAAGAGTAAAACAGGCTTTTAAAATTTGTAAAAAAATAAGATATAATCCTAAGACCACAAATAACTAATGGGTTAAATATACTTGGGTGTGCTTTCCAATTTATAGGATTGAGTTTTTACTTCCAAAAAATTTCTTTAAATTTACATTTCATAAAATGATTTCCATTTCCATATGCAACTAAATAATATGTACAAAACTATCAAAGAGACTTAAACAATGATTTATTTGTATTTTGACATCTTTGAAGCAGTTCAATCGAACTTATTTAAGTCTTAAAAATAATTTATATACTTTCTGAGCTATGAGATATATCAAGGGTAAAATTCGTTGAGGCCGCCCCACGCTGGCTGCGGGTTGTCTCGGTCAATGTAGGGCGTGGATTGGCCTGACGATAACGTTACTCATGCAAGCTGTGGGATGAAGAGATTTGCCATCACTTTTTGCTAATTATACAAGAAACATTATTGGATTATTGGATAAAAATGCTGACCAAATTATAGTAAATTTAGGTTGCGGACCGGGCAAGTCCAATTTTTCAGAAGCTTTATAGGCTGTAGGCTGAGGCAACATTTGAAAAAATACATGGACTGTTGGTTAGCCTGAGCCATGTTTTCCCTTTTCAATCCTTTAAGCTTAAATCAATATAATTGTTTATCCGGAAAAAATAAATTTACTAATTAAATGACGAATGACACAAAAAATTGTCAATACTATGGTATAGCTAATAATTTGGTAGTTTTAATCACCTTTTTAGATGTCAATTAATCTGAATTCTTTTTAGATGTCAATTAATCTGAATTCGAATGCAAAGATTCAGTAGTATTACATTGACTTCAGATTTGATAATGTTATTATTGTTATAGAGATTAAAAATTGTATGTAAATATTGGCAAACTATTCATATATAGAGATTATACAACATTTACAATGATAGCTTGAAATAACTTTTTTGTATATAAATAATGAAAAAATAACCAAACTAAATAGAAATGAAAAAATTTTTTTCATTATTTTGAAAAAATGTACACAGAGCAGGATATAAACATTGGGCGTACAGAGAGCTAGTTTTATGCAAATTTTGTACAGAAAGCCACTTTCAAATTATATTCTGTTTATTTTGATATTAATAAAATTTTAATCCTGTTAAAATAGAATATATTGATGATTTTTTTATGTATGGATGTAAATTAAACTTTATAAAAAAACTTAGAGTTCATTTCTTGATTTACGAATAATATTCTATATTAACAAATAATTTGATTTAGATATTAATGAATGTGCAGAAAATCCTAAAATATGTTCTAACATTTCTAACAGCAATTGTGTAAACAAAGCTGCTTCTTATGAATGCTCATGTATAGAAGGCTACAGAAAAGTTTCTGGTAAATGTGAAGGTAAGTTTCAGATTTCACGAATTAATTACCCAATGCTTCCAATATTATTATACATCGTGCTGTTTTTCAAAAATAGACTTGCTATATAAGTTTTGTTCTAATTGTATATGCCTCATTTTTTGTACACTGTTTCTACGAATAGAAGATTACAACTCTGGAATACATTCTTTCTTTAATGTCGATAATTACAAGTAGCATTAACAAAACAATATCGTATGTAGCTTTTAGGTGTATACAAATGAGTAAAACCAACATTAAAAAAATTAATGTGTATTAATGTTTTCAATAGATGGGAATATTTTTTATATAAATATTACTTCTATTTTAGGAAAACTTTTAACAGATATGTTTTGAGCCAACTTGGATTGCTTGCTTCAACCATTACAGATTTAAATTTTGATTTTTCGATCAATTGTGCATTAGAAGCGAGCAAATGCTCTAATTGTATTCAAACATTCTAGCATTCTAATAATATCTATTGTACGGATATCTACTTTTAGTGAATTTTATTGTTTAATATGGTTAATTATGAATAATATACTATTAATGGCACTACATTTGAATGGCTTAAAATATTATTTTCAAATTTATTTAGCATAATGGAATAGAAAAATATTACATAAATTTGATATTATTAATAATATGAGAAAATTTAAATCAGCAAATTTATTTAATAGTTTTTGGCTTTCTTTTCATAAAAAAGTCTCAACTAAGTGTTAGTATAACTGAGCTGCAAAATATCCATTTTAATTTTGCTAGATTCAAATACTCTCAAAATTATCAATATGTAGGTATACATTTTTATAATTTTATTTCATTATTGAGAATCCTGAATGAGTGGGTCTGTAAAAGTTTGATTATAAAGAAAACACATCCAATAGGAAAATATTTAGAATGGAAAATATGTAAGAGATAAAATTAGTTTGAAAGAATAGTTATCGTAAATATGCAATGCACTGTTATAAGAGAAATTAAAAATTAGAAAAAAAAATTAAATAGAGTGCCATCTCGTACATAAATGAAAATTTCGGATGAATCAACGAAACTTAACTTGATATATTCTATTGTTGTTTACCTGTTCTAGTAATTAATGTGCATGCATCGTCTGGGTTATTGCAATAATTGATTCAGTTAATTATGGATACAACTAAAAAGCTGCTGTTAGTTGTTTATCCATAATCATGTATAATGATCTGAAATTTCCATTGCTGTATATATAAATAAATAAAAAATTAAATAAATATATATATATATATATATATATAAATCATTAATTGAAAACTTCTAAAAATTTATAGTTTTGCTTAGAAATAAATGAATGTAAAGAAAACCCTCTGATATGTGGACCATTTTCAATATGTATAAACAAAAGGATTTCTTTCGAATGCAAGTGTCAACCTGGCTATATTAAGGTTCAAGGGATTTGCAAAGGTTTCATTTTCTTTCTATATATATATATATATATATACATTTATTAGGGGTTTGAATGTTAGTAATTTTTTCAAAAGAATTTATTTGGAATGTGATGAAGTGATAAAAAATACGTTTTACATCAATTTTTATGTGTAATAGGAATTTCCATAACGAAAGTTCACTCCAAAATGCAATTGAAAAATAAAATTTCATCCCCTGTAATGCAAAATCTAAATTTCAATGTTTACTAAATAAACAACTTTTCTTTAACTAATTTATTAAATTTTAAAGTGCTTATTACATACATACACATACAGTGTTGTCGTGCTGCGCAGGGACCCGCCCCCTCCCCAATTTCAAAGCATATGCATATCCATTAAATTCTGAGCTCATTTGAAATTGTCATTCAAGATAATATTCTATAGAAGTATATCCTGTGTAATGAAATGATTCACAGGGAAAAAATTATTTTTTTAATTTATTTTTTTGTGTACTTAAAAATTATTCAATACTAACTGAGTTCAAATGCCAAAGCAATATAAGGTATAATGATTAGTTTTATACATTTTAACTATCATACAAAAATAAATTAACCAAGGAAACTGAACGTTCTCAATATATATATATATATTTATATAACAAAATTTCCGGTTAAAACCGAAGGACCGGTAATAGCTGTTTCCGGCCGTCTCCCGCCCCGTCCTTAAAATTTCCGCCTGGTTCCAACACTGTTAGAAAGGATATGTCAGTTTGTAAGTTATCATTGGTTCTCAGATCATCAGTCCTACCACCTTTTAAAAAGGTATCAGAATCATTTAGAAGACATTGGAAAAGAGAAACTAGTATGCTTAATATTTCCAGAAGCAACCAGTGTGCAGAACGTGCAATAAGACTAATGAAAGACTTATATCGTCATTTTGTCAATAAAGAAAGGATAATGCTGGAAGTTGTTTGAAGCAATAAAAAAGCAACAGAATAATGATTAAAATTTTTAGGATAAATTTTTGTTTTGAATAACAATAAAATTGATTTATAATGATATAGTTAGCAATTATTTTTTATATATTTATATTTTTATGCGCTTTAAACAATGTCAATGTTTCTCCAGATTTATGGTTTATAAGGAGCTGTTCTGTAAACCATACTGATAAAGTTTTTTTTCACTGATATTTTCCTATTCAATTCTCTTGTGACTATAAAAAATTTTGATCATTATTGGGGGTGAACTTTTTTTAGAATTCAATCAATATTTAAAATATATTCTTGATTTTCATTAAAAAGAACAATAAAAAAAATATTCCAATATAAGATTACTCTACTTTCATACCCCTAATATATATATATATATATATATTATTGGAATTCATTAATAATTCGAAAATTTTATGTTATCTTAAAAGATTAAAGGTAAAATTTTGGAAGTAAATGAATTTGTATTTTAGAAATCATAAGCATATACATAGTTGTATATCTTTATATATATATATATATATATATGCGCCTCATTGAAATTCATTAATAATACGAAAATTTTATGTTATCTTAAAAGATTACATGCTAAATTTTGGAAGTAAATGAATTTGTATTTTAGAGATCATAAGCTACAAAGTTACTAAGAATCCGATTGTGTCACTGCTGATAACGATATATTTTTAAATAGATTTTGGCATTGTGCTTAAGATCAATCACGTTCAAATATCCCTACACATTTTCGCTAATTTGTAGCTTTACCCTCATCATGTTAATCACACATTATCCGAAATTCATCATTAGCACACTCTTTTAAAATATGAATTTTTGAATGACAAATGCTAAAAAATATTAATTTCCTGGAATTTTCTAAATATTAACATTTTTAAAGTTTTCTAATATGTTCTTTGAGATAAAACGTCAGTCTTATGCAAAGTTATTAATGATTAAATTCAGAAATTATTAGAAATCACCTAAATTGATGATAAACAAAAAGTAACAGTGTTGAAGCCGGATTTAATTTTTTCAGAAACTTACTGCGTATAAGTATTTTTCGGTATTGTAAAAACACCGGGGTATCGATATTTCTAACATACGAAATGTATGTATACTAAACCGGAAAATTGCTGAAAATCTTTTGACAAGTATTATAAAAATTGCTGAATTGGCTTTACTTTAAATAGGCCTTAAAGAATTCGGTTAGGCGTATCGTTTCCTAGGTCGGGTAAGGCTTGGCGGAAGTAATGGAAAATGTGGACCAAAGTTAAAAAAATGATTATTGCGTAACACTGCATGCAGTGAATACTATATAAATTTTGTTTTAAAAAACAAGGTTTACATTTTGAAGATTTGCATTATTATCATATTAGTCACATTTCAAAAAACTAATTCTAGTTACGAGCAATGTAATGAGGAACTTATAGAATACAAGAAATAAACATAACTTATGCAGAGAGACATTATTATTCCCTTCAATTAGAACTGGTTTATTGATTCCAATAGTTTAAACATCTTTCGTGTTCGCTCATGGAGGTGGATTTCAATGGCGTTAAACGCCTTAGATATCAGAGGGGATTGAAGTTGTTAAAGTGGGTAAAGAATCAGGTATCATTAACCTCAAACATCTTTTGAATTTCATAATTTTTTATAACTTCTTGAAAAAAATTTTGAGCACTCATAACTCACGAATTCACCTCATGATAGATCATGATTCCATTATGACTTGAATTGCTCGATTTCTTCAACCCTGATACTTTTAGCATCAATAACTCTGACTCAATTGGTTTGGAAGGCCCATCTATACTTATAGAATTATCTGAGTGTAAGGTGTGAAGTGTATTTAAGTTTTTTTTTAAAAAAACGATATTTTTAACTATAAATAGTCAATCGTTTAAAGTCCTTCATCCACAGGAATTTGCCTTAGTATAAATTTTCAACTCCACGTTTGTGCCGTAACAGTTAGGACGGATTGTCTAAACGCAATGAAACACAATGTGACCGTTATGACAGGTACTCAATGAAAATATTTAAGTGAGCAACTGAAACACATGGAGTTTAACCATCATCTCATTTACGTGTAGTTTAATTTCAGCTTTTTGATAGCTGTCTCTGGAAGGCATGGCTAAAGAGAGACCAAGTTTTGGACGAAAGTTTGTCATTCAGCACTATCAAAATAAGATTTCTTATTGGGAAATTTCGAGACTCACTGGTATATCAAAGATTACAGTAGGTTACATTATTGCAGCTTACAAAAAAGAAGGAAGGCTAACAACAAAGTGAAAAACGAGGAGACCACGCAAAGCCAATGGAAGGTCTTTTATGAGTGAATTGAAGAGTGGAATTAATAAATGACTGAGTGAAATCGGCCAAATGTTGCTGTTATTTATTCATTTTTTCCAGTCCAGTTAGTTTTATAGAAGTTCATGGGTACACATAAGTTATATCGCTGAGCTGAGAGGTGGAACTCAACCAAGTGGATCATCAATGGACTGGTGAAACTGGATGTGGAGATCATCTTCAGGCAGATGCCCATTATCGATCTTTGGAGAGATTGCTGTATGGCTTCGTCACCTAAATAGAGAAGAGTTAAATCTAGTTATACTATGCTAACAGAAATAAATAATAGCTAAACAGTATCTAGGTAGTAAATCCCTACCCACAAAGATACAACCAATGTTATAAAGTAACAAAGGATGAACAGTAATAATGCCTGGTAGAGGATGTTACATGGCGACCATGACAGCCAAGAACAACAACCTGGAAAAGAAGTCCTTTTATTTAACTGAGTTAAGATAGGTGTTTCTTCTCAGAACACAAGGAACTCCTTTTCTCTTTGATTAAAAGAAATGTTCAGTGGAACAATCCGCACACTACAACAAGATCTATATGTGAGAGTGGAAGTTAAGCAACAGGAGAAATACATGAAAACCAAGCTAGTCAACAAAGAGAGCTACTTAAAATCCAAACCAATGCACTTCAACAAGATCCTGGAATCGTGATCAAGAAGTAGTACCACCACAAACCAAAGGAAATTATGACAAAAGAAAAGAAAGGCAGTGCAAAGAAAACAGCACCCAGGGTAGTAATCCCTAGTGCAACACGATCATCACCATACTCCAGTGAAAATTCATCCCCAGACACGGAACTACAGTCCCTACAACTCACCCCCAGAGATGAACCCTCAACAGATAATCAACATGTTAAGAAGAAGCCAAGAAAACAAAGCATTTTTGAAGAGTGAAATCGAGCAATTAACAAACAAATTCAAGCAAATGGAATGACAAAACAAAACCATCTTGAGTGAAATCAAGCTAAATATGGAAATGTGACTAGATGAGCAAAGCAAGCTATTCCAAAACGAGATCACAATTCTCACACACCAATTATCTGAGTCCAACAAAAGATTCTTAGAACAGAATCAACAGTGGCAGGAAAAAAATCAGCAACTGGAAAGAACAAGCAGACAGCTAATAGAGGACAACAATTTACAAGCAGGAGAACTAGAGCAACTATAGGACAAACTAAGATTGCTACAGTTAATGGAAGAAGAAAACCGAGGAAGCATATGGACCCACAAAATGGAATTTCATTCAAGAAAGGAGAGCGAACTTCAAGCACCACACATGCCAGCTAACAAAAGAATAACATATGAAGAATTGGACAAAGACTCAGATGCTGAGAAACAGAAAATCATAAATGAGATTACTACACAACTACAAGAGGAAGACACAATAAAGAATCACAATAAACCCAAGTACGAAAATTCAATTTTACCACAAATAACAACCAACGACACAATACATTGGAAAGCAATCCTACCCAAGTTCAATGGAAGGGTAGATGGCTACAACCCGACATTTGCCAAATAGTTACAGATGTTTGAGTAACAATGGCAGAACAAAAAGTAAGCCAGCAAGCAGCAAGACTCCCACTATACTTGACAGCTTCCCAACATTACCTCCTGTTGGACATGGAAAACAAAGAGGAACTATGAATTACTTATTGGAGATTTCATAACTTATTATGAAAACAAGAGTTTCAAAAACCAATATTGAATAATTCTAAGCACAACCAAAATGAAAAAACTGATTAAATTAAAAACTACATCCAACAAGTCAAATGTCTATTAATGCTGAGCTCAAGGGAAAATAGATATTCAAAATATGATCTATTCTTGCATATTTGCAAAGGAATGCCAGTGAGCATCAGAACGCAGTAAGAAATAAAGTGCGACATAGATGATAAGTTAGAAAGAATGATCTGAAAGGCGGTCAACATACAGGCAACCATCAAGAACAATCCACAAATATACAAGAAAGCTGCATGGCACAGAGAGGCACCGACATGGAGAAAAAACTCAAACCACTTTCCCCAAACAAAACTTACAACAACATGAAAGCGGAAAAAATCATAAAAGTTAAAGGGAAAGATGGAAAAACAAGAAAGGTGAGAGAAAAAGATGCTAAGTGCTATGGCTGTGGACAGAAGTGTCAACAAAAACAAATAAATGTAATTGGAGATGAGGAAGCATATTATGATGATGAAGATGTACAGCAATCAGAAGATGGAATGGACAAAGCATTGCCAACTGATGAGGAGTCAGAAAGCTAATCAGAGCGCTGACTCATAAAAACCATGCCTTGATAATGATCCTGACAAATCTTGATACAATAAATACAATAGCAATAGCAATCAATGGAGTAATGACAAAAGCAACAATCAACACTGAAGCAGCAACATTGATAATCACAGACAAATGTGCAACAATCCTAGGGTTAAAATGAAGATTTGAATTGTTGCAACAAAAGATTAATTAACACATCAGGAGAATATATCAACACAAAAGGAATGATAAATGCAGTACAGATGAGAATTGCTAATACAACATTTGAACAGTCATTGGTGGTAGTGGACACGCATAACAACCTGTTGCAATATGAGGTCATTTTAGGTGATGATTTTTTGACAAAAAACGTGTGTGTCATCAACTACGTGAACAAAACTATATAGGTGAAAGAGGAAGAAATGGAAATCAAAGAAGAACCAGGGAAACATATAACAGTTACATTTGAATTGCAGGAAAACATCCATCTACAGCCACATCAATGGAAGATGCATATGATAGAAATGGTAGACGCAATAACAGCTGACATAATGCTATAAAATAACAAAGGCATTAATACCAAAAGAGTATCAATGCTGTCTAGCATTTGTACAGTCAAGCATGGAAAAGGAAGAATACCAATCCTCAACACAACGAATTGAAACGTTAATCTAAAGAAATCTCAAGTAAGGATATATGGAAAGTACATTAAATCCAACATCAGACTAATTTGGAAGGCAATTGGAGACAATGATGTAGCAAGTAATTGACATGGTCAACACGAGGACTTGCAAATGAAAGTTGATAGTACTCCACATGGCTGACTCAAGGGTGAGTAGACGAACACCATCGAAGTTGTGAGTACTCCCAAGGGCCAACTCAATGGCATAGGGATGAAAGCAGAAGAAGAAGACATATATAGAACACTCGAGATAAAGAACGAAGACTACCCACATCTGGAGGAACAGGAAATCATGGAACTAAGGAAATTGTTGGAAAAACACAAACATGTATTCAATTCGGAGAAATAAGTGTGGGGCAAGCAGTGGGTGAAAAACACAGAATAGTCATGACAATGGATAAACCTATCAAGCTGCCAGTCAGAAGAGTAACAGAACAGATGAAAGATGAATACAACCGTATATTAGAAGAACTAATTGACAACAAGATCATCTGCCCAAGTGAAAGCCCGTATGTGCCGCCAATGGTGTTTGTAAAGCAAGGGGATGAATATCACCTATGTATAGATTTTCATAAACTAAATGAAGTGACGAAGAAAGATTCATACCCCCAAACACGGATAGAGGACATGCTCTACAAAGCAAGCAAGCATTGAAATTCTCTTTGATAGCATGGTGCAAAAGCAAAGATCATTAACTTTCTAAATGCCTTCTTAGGTGTTAATTGATCCTAATTCAAAGTATTTTTTTCAAAAATTTAAGAATGATTGAATTCTTCTCATTGTTGTATTTATATGATGGAGGAAACAGCCTTTTGTCAATATGATAATTGAGGTTAAAAAATTTTATTGTCTGCTTTGATTTTAGCATTAGTATAATCTTTGTTACTTGAAGTTTGCATTTATATTTTTAATCTTCGATTTTACATTTCTTTTCTTTAATCAACATTGGGCAATTTGGAAAATATTGGTTTCTGATCATCTGTTATTACTTCACTATGTATTATAATTAATGCTTTTTCAATGAATTTCTCTATTAATATATGTTCCATCTTAGGCAGATTGGCAATATGTTGCCAAATAACTCTCTAGTGTGACAGGCGCATCAAAAAACAATGGTTGTTGCCCATTGACTCTCAGATGGCCAGATGTGGAAGTATTTTTGTTCCGTGATCATCAACATGGAATATGTCTTTCATCTGATCTTCAGATTTAACAAAACGTGAAGCTCCTCAGCCACACATTGGAGCCCCATTCTGCAAAATATATTTTGGTTTCAGTGATTAAAGTGCCAAAAATATCAATACTCAGAAGAAAATCAAATGATCAAAGGAGGAATGAAATGCAAGGAAACTCTTATAAAATTTCACACCAGCTTCTCCCAAACTCAAATTAATGGCAAAAAGAGACGCATACACTTCCACTTCAGCATAGTGAATAGCAAGCCATGACTGGATTTGTTCAATTCCAATTTGATTGATACCTTCATTATATTGTTGCTAGGATGCGCCAACATCCTGTCCAGATGCTATTGCCTAAATCATTACATTGCAATGCTCAAACATTTTGTCAAAGCTAGTTATTGAAAAGATACATTAATTTCTAAGGGGAATATCACAAAATTCAAAAGAACTAATATGAAATTGCGTTGATATAACCTTAGATTGCCGAAAAACTGATTGTCTATCAGAGTCTCATTGAATAATGTCACAATTAAATATGAAATCACTAGACAAAATTGCAGAAAATATATATATACAGTCGCGGCCACTGGATTAGCATCACATAATGCTAAAAGTATATTTTCATTCATGCAATCAATTCATTATAATTGCAGGTGAGTCGGATGATAAGTGGAATGATTTACACTCTGCCAATGAGAATAAAGCAAAATACAAAACATGTAAATAAATTAAACACATAGGCAATGTATATCACATGTTTAGAATGGACAAGAATAAAGATGTGTTGCATACAATTTATTATATTAATAATGAAGTGATGCGAATCCAGTGGCCTCCACTGTATATATATATATATATATATATATACATGTATATATATA
>CABFPE010000135.1:782471-798152 GCA_900660155.1 Hofstenia miamia | reverse complement strand
ATATATATATATATATATATATATATATATAGTAAGCTGAGAACAGTACTCAATGAGCCTTTTCCTGATGTCTTAGATCCCTACAGGATTACACTGAAGTTTTGATCTTAGAAAAGTCTCTCTTCACATAACACCAAATATTTGTTGTAATTCACTTAATGAAATGATCCCTTTATAAACAAAATAAACTTGTTGATACAGCATATTATTCAAGAAATAATTAATCCAGACCATCTATTTATATAGTACGGGTCTTCAATTGATTGAAAAAAATATTACACTGGATTTACAATTGATTTTTTGGACTTTGCGTGATGACTGAAATTAAGCCTAATAATTTTATTATTTTACTTTGCATCATTTTCAGTTATATTATGTTCAATGCTAAGATTTCCTAAAATGCCTTAAAATTCAACTAAATTAGCACATTGGAGAACTATTGTGCGGTGGAAATGAAATAAAATGATAAATATGTTGTGTTGAATTGTATATGGAATGGACAGGAAAAAACTTATTTTATAAGAAGTTGAAAAATTTACCCTGCAAAATCAAACTTAGACATTAATTCTCATGTAGCTAGCTAGGGCATACAAATATGAAGAATATATATAAAAGATCCTTTTTGGATTAGTGGAGGCTATAAATTTTGAAAAATTTGTTTAAAAATATTCATTAAAACAGTAAGCATATGAGATTGTTATATTTCAGGAATAATTGTTTAAATGTTTATTATATTCAATATAGTCCCTTTAACAAAATATTTTAAGTTAGTTAGGCACTGAAAATCTTAAGGCTATTCAATAGAATGAATGATTTTAGGAGTGTGTTTCTTATTATTCAAATAATGATATTCATAGTTGTTTGGCATAGACATGAGAAAATATTATTAAATATATAATAGTTTTTTTCAATTTTAAGCTTTTAATGAATTAATTCCTCAACCATTAATTAAATAGAGTTTGTATTTTAGAGATAATCAGCTACAGAGTTGCGGAGGATCTGAAAGCAATGGGATTCCTTTGTGATCAATGAAAAACTAAGCATATTATTTGGTGTTGAGTAATGGCTAAATAAATAATTATGGGTGTTATGAAATTGCTAAGTATATAAATTTCCTAAACTAAAAATTAAAAAGAAATTTTACCAAGTTAAAATATGGAAATTCTAAAATATTAAATTAATAACATAATAATGGTCAAAAATATGGCTGTGTATGTAATAATGTATTTTCAAAATTTCTGTGTACAATTTCGTTAACGAATGCATTTCAAATACACTGTTAATTTCATACAACAATTTCAGAAACATTGCAATGTTGAAAATGTGAAATCAAACTTTAAAAGTTGTGCAAATATTTAGCATTGTATTGCTGAGCAAGAAACTAGTAATTCCTTTACACAAAGCTAATGGTTTACATGTATCAATTTTCTATATAAGGAGTTTAAATTTACAAACTTTTAATGCAAATTTATAATAATGAATTGTGCGCTTTCATCTTATCCTGTAGAAATTCATCAGGCCTTATAGATACAGTTTAGTCATTTAAAAATATTTATTAAATTCCTTAATTGATGTCATGAAATACAAGGCAAAACTCTATGAAAATAAAATTTTAAAGGAATATATTTGAACTCTTGATGAACTTGAATATAAATTTGTACTGAAAACTGTTATCAAATTGAATGAATTAACTTTACAAATCTATATATATATATATATATATATATATATATATTAGGGGTAATACTTTTTACCCTTTTGAAATATGATAATATTACATAGCATCATGCTATGACAAATGCCTATTAAACGATGTTTGCACCACTAAATCCATTATGATCACAAAAATTTCAGCCACATTTTTATAAAATGGGTAAGTTATATCCCTACCTATGCTTAACTGAAATTTATAATGTCTACTTTACAAGCCCATAGCCAAGCTTTTTTTCAAAGGATGCATTTTGTCAATTTTTAAAGTCATAGATATGCTATGTTTTTCATAAATTCAATACTACATAATTTCAAAAACTACATATTTTGCATAAATTTTCTTAGAATAATGATAGAACAATAATTTATTAAACTAATTATAGATTGCACAATTATATTAATTGAAACATTTTCAAACACAAACATATATGAACAAAACACAATCGAAATGAAAAAAGTTTATAAAAAAGTTTTCTTGACTTACTCAACCACTCTTTTTGAAAATCTTCAAAGCTAGTTTGTTTTACAATGTCAAAGTAAATATGAGTAAGTTGGTATTCCCTATAAGGGCATTGGATTTGTCTTGGAGGTGCATCAACTTGCTCCATTGCAGAGTAGAGGCATTCGACTCTAGTAGATCCATATCCACAAGAAATGGCAACTCGATGTAATAATATCAAGACAGTAGTAATAGTAGCATACTTATTTTGCAGGAATCTACAGGAACATTCGCTGCAGGAATCATTTTAGCCTATTATAACAATTGCATCAAAGTGGTAGGGTTTAGAAACTTTTCACAATTAGGTTGCAAAGCACTCATGGATGTCCATATTTCTACATTTCTATTTGAAAATTGCTTAGTGAATTCTCCAAGTGATACATCTTTTAACTTAACAACAATATGAGGAAGAAGTAAAGCATCTGAATTTGGTCTATCAAAGGAATATTTACATCTGTTATGGATTTTTTGTGGTAATTCGATTCAACTGGGCCTTTTACTTTCATCTATATAATTCAAAAATAAGAATTTAAGATCTTCAGATCTTTCATCAAGGTTATATATATTTGCAATTGAGCTTATATATATTTTACATTCTTCAACTATTGAAATGCAATTCACTATATTAGAATTTCCTATTGAAAGATAAGAGTGACAATATTCAGCACTTCTTATGTTTCTTTTAACATTTTATTAAACAAGATGAAGATTGGATCACAAGTCAGATGATACTGTAAAATAATCCATCAAATAAGCTGCTGAGAACTAAAATTGAAGAAAGAAAGATGATTAAAAATAATTAAGCAACTTAGATGATGAATTGTGCTAACTAAGAATTATAAATTAAATACAACATTGTGAAAGTAAATGTTTGTCAATAAACCAATTTCACAAAATGTTGAGGGTGAAGTTGCTTCTCATTATTTTTAGCCAACTAGGCAGAAGTGCCTAATAAATTCAAAAATTCAAATCAACAAGTAGTATTCTGATTTAGAGTATAAATAGGATTAAAACATTGGAACAATTGTTGAAGGATATTCTTCATAAATTTTGCTCTATTATTTGGTTTGATTAATTATTACGAATGTCCATCTAAATGGTTCATGTTGAGTAGTGGTCAGGATCTCATGACGGGAACACCCTGATCATGAAATGCACTTAAGCTAGGTGTACGACTAAGAGTTTTGATTACCTGTCTAGCTGACTATCGATTGAATTCAAACATGTATCTGATAATAAATTTGATAAACAGCTAGTTAGCCAAACATAATTTATATATTAACTCTTTTTCTAGATCCAACTTATTGACTATAAAATGACCAATAATAAGAATGTTTATTATGTTGATTATCTTACATGTAGGTTAGGAAGCTGCTATTTATTTACTAAGTAATTTGAATGCCAATATATTTTTGGTAATGGCAATCTATTAATTAATCTCACTTGCTAACAAAGCTGCTAGTATCAAGTCAGGTTGCCTGAAACTTATTTATTGAAATGAAAACACAACAACACACATTGCAATCAGAGTTTACGTCAAGTTGTCTCTATTCTTTAGTAAGCACTGTTGTAGGTTAGGGTACACATAATTACCTTTTTTGTGCTGAGTGCTGGAAATACTTCAGAGAACTTTGATTGCTGAATCTGTTACTGACAAGGAAAGCAGTGTAGGGCTGAAACGTAACCATTTGGAGTACTGCGGAGCTACTTCACCTAAATAGTGATTCTTAGTGTAGCTGTTAATTAGAGTTATCAGAAAGATATTAATATAGAGCTAACCAGTCAAGGACAGTTAGATCCCTGACTGCTGAATTACCATAGAACCAAAGGATTACATTTGGATAAATTGACATTGGGCCTGGTAGGAGATGTTACATGGCGACCATGACAGGCTTCAAGATCCTTGGAAAGTGCAATTAAGATGGATTTCTTTGGCACAAAGGAAAATAACATCAAGGAGAATCAGCAGCAAAATTCAGGAAGATAAAAGCCTTCTTCACCAACACACTTCGAAAGGGAACATTACTGTTTATACTAAGCAACTGAACTTACTGGAAATTTGAAAGACAGCAACAAGTCAACTAGTCAACACACCTAGCTGAGATGTATAGCATTGAACAGGAAGAATCCAAATAGGAAGGGAAAAACCACTACTTACAACAAAATAATAACTAATGATGAATAGAAGCAAAAAAGGATGTGTGAAAAAAATCTTACCCAGAGTAGTAGTAACTCCAGTGGCATCGAGGTCGACACCACAAACTGATGTAACAGATCAGCCCCCATGATGGAACTGCAAACAATCCATATGTCCCCAGAAACAAGTCCACAGGGAGAGACACAAACCCACAATATAAAATTTGTACAAGAAAGGGAGAAAGAACTACAAACAAAATCTGAAAGTAGAGACAAGTGCTAGAATGAATACAAAAATTACAAAAATGAGGAAAAACAATGATATAATGAACTACATTCAATAGGTAGAGAGACTGCTAACACTTAGTTCAAAGGAGAACAAGTACTTGAAATATGCTTTATTTTCCCATACCTGTAAAGATGCAGTGTTCAACTTGGACAGATTTATCAGTTGAAATATCTAGCAAGCATTCTAATACACATTTGGTTTCATTATTGATAGCTTTTATGCTAGAAAAGTGACCCAGACCACTGATTTTCAATTAGTTTTTTTAAGCAGTTGAATTCAAATTTCCAAGCAATATCACTTAGCTTAAAATGATTGTACAAGCTACTCACTATATTGTAATGCTCAATTAAATTCTGAATATTCCTTAGCGAATTTTTGAAAACCAAGGCTAGTAGATGATGGAAAAATGAATATATAATATATTTCTTTCAAGATGCTTGTAAAGCAGTTAGTGTAAACTAGCAATATCACCTGACATAACATTAGCGCTACTGTGGTACTGAGAAACTACCCTGTCTTTAAAATTCAATCTTGCTTCCTTTGCAATGCTCTCCAACAAGTTCAATAAAAGGGGGCAGACCTATCCTTTGCCCATAAAACACTAATTAAATTTTCCTTTACTTTCATTTCATTCATATCTACCTATCTCAATATTCATCCTTCAATTGCTTGACCAGTTTTGTCAATTGCACCATCAACCAATTTTGTAAATAATTCAGCTGCTTTTATTTTATTGGCAATTTTATCATTTAATATTTTTGAAAGAACTTCAATAACTTTATTTTGTGGCGTATATTTAGCATTCTAAGGAAGTCTTTTGGCAATTACTTGTTACTGTGGGTTTATTTCAAACAGAAGGTCAGAAAATGTATTAAGATACAATCTGCCACAATATTTCCCAATTCTAAATCAGTACATTTACTATCCCCTTTAAATTGTAATCCATTACATGCTAAATATCAAACAACATGAAATACAGTTTCTACCCAAATTTTATGCTCTGGCAATCTTTCAATTACCATTGTCACAATTTCAAGATTTTTACATTTCCTTTGCTTGCACTCTTTCCATGAATATAGTGCTTCAATATGAGTTGATGTTAAGGAATGTGTATGAAAACCTTTGGTTTTAATTAAAGCACTGTTTCAATTTCTAAAACCTCTTCTAATGAAACTATCTTGTTGGCATCTGTTACTGTTTGAATTAATCTGCAAGCATAACATATAGGCATGCATCATATTCTAGCCATATGTAATTATAATACCATCAGTGATTAAAGCTTTTACTCTGCTTAAAATATATTGTTTTTGTATAAGATTCTATTATTGGCTTAGTTGGCATAGATTTATCCAATAATATGAAATGATTGGATTGCTCTGGTCCTCCACTGCTTTAATTAAAGTTTTTGGTTCCTTTTTGCTTAGTTGTTCCATCCAAATTAAAGAATATGGATATATCAGATTGCACTAAAATTAAAAAAAACTATTTTCAGCTGCACTAAAATTGAAAAAAACTATTTTCTATATGAATATTAGATTATTTATTTGTCTATGTGCGATGAATCATTTATGTATTTATGTCATGATATTGTGATATTGTATAATTGTACCAGTTGTAATATTACCTAGTATGATTAATTTTAGTAAAGTGCAAATAGATAATTGTAAATTGGATCATTCTTTGTTTATTATTGCTTGCATATTTTTGCATGTGATTTTTTGATAATTTCAATTGTGTTAGCTATCCTTCTTTTTATTATCAAATTTGTTTTGAACCATGGTTGTTCCTTCATTTGTCTCAACTTTGTTTCAGATGTTGCACCCCACTAAATTGTAAATTTTAAATTAGACATTTATTTCTAATTGTGTAAATATATTTCATTCCAACAATGGTTATATTTTGTCAAAAACTTAGATTTCACAAATTAGCTTGACTTTAATATTAACAATAAATGATAAATTACAGATGCAATGGCATAAACATCGTCATTAATCCGTTTTTAAAACAGTGATTTTATGCAAATTTCTTTCAGAATGGCTTTCTTCCATTAAATAACTCTATTATCACTCCCACCCATTTGCTATAAAAATATTGTAAATATTAATGTCACTAAATTATATATGAAATTGTTATGTTAAAAGGTTTTTGACAATACGTTTAAATTACTATTCGATTCAGAGCGAGTTTTAAATCGAGTTTTAAGGTTTTCACTTTTGATTAGGTATCATATTTTGTTTATTAATTATGTTTAGTTAGAGGTGGATCTGTATAATAGGGATTTAGGAAAGTTTATAAATTTGGTCATTTAGAAACTTGAAAACCTAAAATTGTTTAAAAATCTATCGATCACAAATAATTTATCGCATTTTAATCGATGTTAAATCATATTGAGATTTCAAGTTCCCAAATTTTTTATCAATATAATAATTTAGCATTGGCAGGTACTGTTTTCTAGTATCGACCAGCTTCCGCGCATTTCGTGTTTACTAGTGACTAGTTGTTTATATATTTGTACATATTTTTAATACGCATGTATGTAAGACACACCAAAGCATCTGTAAATAGAAAAAAAAGTCCAGTTCAACCGTGTTCTCTTGTTACTTAGTTAGAATCCCTTGCTCTAGTCAATGTTCACCTCAGCAACCTTCTTGTTTGACATTAAGTCCTCTGGCATAGTTCTCTCTAAATTCAACCCAGTGATTCTACAATGAGAAATTTTTAGTTTCCAAATTCCTAAACTTCCTAAACTTTTAATCGATAGATTATTAAACAATTTAACGTTTTCATTTTTCCAAACCAATCTCTCAAATTCTTTAATCAATATATTATGAAACAATTTTAAGTTTTCGAATGATAATAATAACAATAACGTTATTTTATTCTATTAATAGTTATAAATAAACAAAAAATAAAATATAATAGGTAGAATACGTACTCTTCTAATAGCTAATCTAAAAAGAGTGTAGAGCCCAAATACATGCCAAGGAAAATCATTAAGAAACACTAGGTCAATCAGTTCGTCATTATCACAATTAAAGGTGGTTTGCAATAACATCGATTTGATCGTTTGTGTATATTCCTTCAGAAATATCTGCGGAAATCTTGTTATTTAGTACAAGTCTGCTTAGATTCCTCGTTGAATTTCTAGTTTCATAGGCATGTTTGCAATTTTTGTTTATGAAAGAATTGAAGAACTGATCATGATGTAATGAACCAAGGGATTTCAGTAAGAACTTAACCAATTCATATACATGTAATTGATAAACAGTCATGATTTGAGATTGTTCAACTTTTCCTTTCCGAGAATCTCATAAAATACACTGCACTGATTATTTTCTTCTGTATTTTGTGAATATGTTTTAATGCATTTTTTAGAAACAGCCATAGACAAGGATACCATATTGAATTATTGGTTTGATATAAGATTTACAAAACAAATTTAGGTAGTTCTTGGTAAAATAATGTCGTATTTTGCAGATAAGTCCACCAGCTTTGATATTTTTTAACAACTATCAATGCGATTTTCAAATTTTAACCCATTGTCGAGCACAATATCAAGGTATTTGCCTTCGTTTCTAAGCAAATATCGTCTCCAGTCATATAACAATTAGTGTATGAATGTCTAAAATTTTATCCAATGAATTTGGAAATATTTAGACTCAGTGAATTATTAGTTAGTGTAGCATCGCTGGTAGTTGTTACTATTTATCGGCCAGACCTCGCGCTTTTCTTGTTAGTGACTGGTAGTTGTAATATTTGTACATATTGTAAATATTGTATATATAAAGCCGAAAGTATTTTTGTAAAGAGAAATAGTTTGAACTGTATTCTCTTTGAGTTCGCTAGAATCACACCCCAGTGATTCTACATGGCGACCGTGACAGGACCCTGATGTGATGCAGAACATTCTAATGCCTCTCCGCAAGATTAACGCAATTGATAGGGGTCAGACAATCCTACGCCTTAGTTTTTGCATGTTTGAGCGAGGAGCTTGTAATGATGCTGCAAAGAAGATGGTTTTTAGTTTGCTGTTCTCAGTCATTGCTGGCCACAATTGGTGATGGACACGGTTTCAATGGTTAAATCTGATGCCTCTCCACAAGATTAACGCAATCGATAGGGGTCAGACAATCCTACGCCTTAGTTTTTGCATGTTTGAGTGAAGAGCTGTCGAATGGATCCTTTTGGGCCAAATCCTCCGCCATTGGGCACACAAGAAAAGTCGCCGAGTCTGGCCTGGGGCGGCGTGTAGCATCGCTGGTAGTTGTTACTATTTATCGGCCAGACCTCGCGCTTTTCTTGTTAGTGACTGGTAGTTGTAATATTTGTACATATTGTAAATATTGTATATATAAAGCCGAAAGTATTTTTGTAAAGAGAAATAGTTTGAACTGTATTCTCTTTGAGTTCGCTAGAATCACACCCCAGTGATTATTAGTTAGCCACATGTTAATGGATGTAAAATCGATCATTTTCGATAGCGGGTTTTCATTTTCACAGTTAGGCAAATCATTGATGTAAATGAGGGCCCCTAATAACGGGCCTAAAATAGAACCTTGTGGAACATCGCAATGAATCTCACTAAGTTATTCAACTAAAAACGCCATAGCATCTATTTTACTTCTATGACTACGGAATCCAAACTGAAATTTATAAATATAAAACGAAATGGTTAAAATAAGACATGCTTCTATTAAATATAATAGGTTCAAGAATTTTACTAAGCGAATTAAGCATTAAGATAGGTCTGAAATTGTTTGAATTTTCTTTATTGCCACTGTTATGTAGAGCAATCACCTTGGCTTCTTTAAATGACGTTGGAAATAAACCTAGATAAATGCACTTGTTCAAAAACTTTATAAAAAGGGTACTAGTATTGATTCAAATTTTTTAATAACAAAATTGCTTATATCGTTAAGGCGTTTGCATTTTTACATTGTAATGTATTTATAATTTTACGTACTTCATTAGCATTAGTGTATTTAAAGTAAATCGACTGAAGACAGTTTGGCAAAGTAGAAACGTATTTTCGGAATTCTTGATTAGGTAATTTGTTACCTGTACAAATTGATGTAAAGAAATTGTTAAAACATGTTTTTAGTTAGAACAACGGCATTGACAACCTTTTGCCTATAATTGGCGATGTTATTTTATAAGAATGGGTATTTGTGGATCCCAATGACACAAGATTTTCATAATATTCCTTTTTTCGAATTCGAGTTAGTTCAGTTAACAAATATCTTTGCTTTTTATAAGCATCCATGTTTACTGATCTACTTCCTTGACTTACAAGTTTATGGAGATTATCGTGCTTTTTAATTTCTGTTTTAAGTCTATTTGTTACCCATTGTTTTCTTGCTGATGGTCTAGCGGTTTGCAATGGAACAAATCTATCCAGAGTATTCAAAATATAGTCAGTTAGAAAAATGCAGTCTTGGTCTATTTCATTAGAATTTTGAGCAAATGATCAAGGTAATTACAAGCGTTTAATAAGAACTGCTAGTTAAGTTTTTTGTAGTTTCTTATAAGCTTTTTTCGAAATTATGAGAAAATTCAAATGATGTTGAAACAATCTGGTCACTAGGATCACAACCAGCCGTTTTTGAAGTTACATGTTCAATATTGGTACATACGTGATCGATACATGTTTTTGATAATAGAGTTTCCCTGGTGGGGAACATGAATACCCTAATCATTTAAAAAGGGCAGTGTATTTCTGGGTTTCTCTTGTCTGTTTAAGAATGTCTATATTAAAGTCACCACAGAAAATATGCCTATAATTTTTATATTAAAAAGAATGCGGTTTTAACATGACATAATTTGGATAATCATGAGGAAAAATATGTTCTTTTACCTCCCAATAAAACTTCAACAGTAAAAGCTTCCATATCACCGTGGTAATAAATTTGATAAAGCTTACCTTGCTTAGAAATGTATATACCAATACCCCCATCCTTATGACTTCTATTTTTCGTCAAAATTGGATTAATGTCACACATATCGTAGAGATTAATAAAATCATCATTTTAAAGCCACGTTTCTGTTAGTGAAATTATTAATGGTATTCGATCTAATGACTCTTTTGATTCCATTCATTCTTTTAATTTTAAAAAGTGCATTACTCCCCTCCAATGTAATGTCCTCGAAAACAAAAGATGTCTTGCTTTTTCTTTAAGTTTACATTTGTTACGCATGATTTCAATCTTTTAGACCTTATAAACCTGACCATAATCAGAGGATGCGTGTCATTTTTGCGTTTGGGGAATCTATGACATGTTGATATATCTCCCGGTTTAATGTCGACTTCGCATTGTTTTCCAACATCAATCACCTTATCAATCAACATTGCGTTTGTTTCGTTAGGTGATTTAAAAACATTAAAAAAATTTAATATTTTCTCTTCTATTGTAGCTTTCCAACAATTCGTTCCGGAATTATCAAAAGTTTTCACCTTTTCTCTGATATTGCTGATTTCGAATGTAAACCCAGGCACAACTTTTTAAGTCATTCGAACCAAGACCAGTGCATTCAACGTCGTGCATGCGTCCCTCTGTTTCTTCTCCAGAAGCCTTTCCTCGAGGAGCTATAATTATCGAAAACTAATTATACTATACTGGCAATTCCGAAATTTCTAAACTAAACTTTCTCAAACTTGCTCAAATCTAAGCATTCGCCTCTCTCATTTTTGTGATTGTGTTGTTTTTAGAAAATATTTTTTACAAGTAACTTCTGAAACATGGTTGATTTCTTTGCAGCAGTTTAGTTGGGTATTAGCTAAAGTGGACTAATTCGATAGTTTTTAATCGATAAATAATAAATCAACGCAAATTAGAAAAAGTAAATAGTGCTTTGACATGTGAGATTGATATTTCTAATTAAATAAAAGTTTTACATGTATATGTTTTATGTATTTTTCGTTATCTGTGTTGCAAAATGTATTTTATTGATTGGGGATTTTTTATAGAAATTTGCCTTTGTTGAAGGATATAGATGTTAATATAGATTACAAATACAAAAGTAGACGTATATTTCAATAATTCAAAATCTATAAATATTAATATTTAGCTTTAGCCGACTTTTTCAGTAAACCCTTTAGTTGTAATCTATTAGTATATTTCTTAAATGTTCTTAACATTCACAGGATGCAAATAAGTTTACTAAAATGTATCAAATTTTCAAACGTAATTTTACCAAGCGGTTTAAATTTATGAATCATCTTTAGTACAAATATGTGGGAATGTAGTATCAATAAATTTGTATAACTTTGTTAGTGATCATATTTATAAGGGTTTTTGCAGTGTTTAAGAAATTTTAATGGTCTTGTTGGTATTTCGAAATTATCTTTAATTGCTTGCTGTTTAGGGGCGTTCCTTAGAGCCAAGCTTTTAAGACCTGTTTTTAGTTAAATTTTCTTCTGGCATCCACTCTTCATTCAAACTGTGATCTAATTTCTGATGATGCAAAACAAATCCTTAATTTCTCACTTTTGCAAAATAATGTAAATAATTGTTGTTCTTGATCAGTTCAAATTGTCTGTTCTTTCATTTAGGTGTAGCCCATGTTATGATCTCATCAAGCCATCGCTGACCCTCAGCAGTCGCTTTATTTCGTTTCTGATATTTCTGTTCTAGATATTACCTCTGACTTGTAATGGAAGAGCATCAGTTCCAAGCTGTCCATGTGCAATCAACTGTTTCATTTCATCAAACTTAATATTCCTTACAATGTGTTCTCATTCGCAGAGTTTTATATTTTTTGTTCTACTAAGCTGACTAACCATCCGCTCTAATAGCACTTGGTTGTCTTTCGATCTTCTATCTATTTTTGTAAATAATTCTTGATTTAATAGTTACACTATTAGGCGCAACGATTTAATTTACTGGCCATTCTTCCCACAAGTACTCTTCAGGGTAGCCGATTATGTTATGGTAACATACCATGATGCACCATTTTATGGATACTATAATAGCATTGTAGAAACAAATTTTATGGCAAGCTTAAAAATATGGCCCCATAATGGCAATCCATATAATTGTTGAATACACAGAAATAATATTAAATTTCAAGAAAATTGTTCCTTAATATCTGATTTCATATTTATAACAATTGAATCTGTAAATATTTATTTTGTAATTGTTTAAACAACATTTTGGTAGTATAACAACGTTTAAAAATGTTGTGAAACCTTAAATCGGATTTAAATTATGATTTAAATCAAAGTACATTATTAGTTCAATTATTGATTTAAATCAAGTACACTAAAAGAGATACAAATCGAATTTTTTCACAACACTGATTATGACACAAAATGGCCAATACAGGTATGCAGGTATTTTGAAAAGGAGATAGCATGTTCTTGGTCAAGGTGGTTAGCAGGACACTAGATAGATAAAAGCTTAAAAATCAGATACGATATTCGAGGAAAATGAACTGCCGAAGTCCAAAATCGCAATGGGGCGCTACTAGCTACAATGACAGGAGAAGAGATTTTAACACATTGGCGTTGTTGGTTAGATAGACAGGAAAAACTCGATGAAATCCGCGCTAAGGTCAAATAAACGTAACTTGTCAAGAAAAATAGAAAGATGAGGATAATCAAAAGCTTCGGAAATGTCAAGAAAGATAATGCAACTAGGATATGATTTCTAAAGTGCTTAGTTAATGCATCAAATTTGAATGAAATCAATGTAAGAAGTCTTATTTTTTGAACTTATCTATAAGTGACATTGAGTGCAACTGCTTGAGATGCGTTTGCAACATCTTTACTTTTACTTTAATTCATAGTTTGAGGACTCCAGTGAAAAACTAATCGCGATCATATTACTGAACTTTCGTTCCTAAAATTTAGTTAGTTGTCATTTAATAATAATGTAGTGTTGGCAAAGTATTTCACAGTGAATTACAATTATTAAAGAAAATTTAGCTGCAGTTATTTTAATTTTGGGAATTCGAGGATTGAGAGCATGCTTCATTCATAATTTACAATTTATCATTAAATACATAATTTATCTACTGCAATTTATATATTTCGTATGAAATGTCATAAAGCCTACTATTGCGTATGTCGTATACCAACCAATCTTGGGTGAAGCACATGTTGCTTAAGATGCTATTCGTCCATAGCAACAAAACCTGATTTTGCATTAATAAATGGCTATATGCTGTTACTGCGAATCTGATACACAATGAATTTTGTCGTTCTTTGAATTTGAGCATGACGCAGTTTTAATATTATTGACTTAAGCGTACAATAAATCCAAATTTTTTTATACTATTTAGTATCAAATGTTTCAATGATTTTGACTTGATAAATATATTTTTTCCAAAAATTGATTATTACTATTATTAAGTCAATTTTTTAAAATATAGAACAATTTAAATTTATAATTTCTTCATTGTATTTTATGTAACATTATCATTAAATGGCGACATTTAGAGAATTTATATTGATGGCTTATAAACCAATATGTTTATATGATTTCAGTAATAAATATATTTTTATTAGATAATAAGTTTTTATAAACAATTTAGATTCGTGAAAATGCCTTTAACTAGTAGCAAGTTTGCAGTTCTTCAAGTTGAATCAGATTCCTCTCCAGAAACACTAAGTGAAATAGTTGCAAAAGCTGCATCTGCAGTAGCCACTGAAAAGAAAAAACGGCGCCGCAAAAAGAAATCTCAAACTGCCGCCGTTAAAGAAGCGCATGCTCTCAATCAAGCTGCACATGATGCAATCGAAAAGGACCGTAAAGAAGAGGACTTCGATGTACTTAATGGATTCAATGTTCCGCAAGCTGATACTGAAAAGGTAATTTGTATTCTACGTGGTGTTTTGCGACAAACCGCTTTTCATCAATTAGTTACATTCTTTATGTCAAGTGTAAGGTTTACTGTCTTATGCTATTTTTCGTCTTCATAGGGACTGATGTCTATTTTTTCGAACATTGCAACGTTTGCCAAACCCTAAAGGATCCTATAAGTTTCAAATGATTTTCATTAACTCTGGCATTGCCTGTGCTAAACACCCTCGATCGTGGGATAAATTTCACTAAACGTGGTCATTTTATAAATCCTTAAATTATTCAAAATATAAGATAATTATTAGAATGTATTTTCTTGCGGCTCACAAATTTCTCTAGCAAAAAATAAGCAATTAACGAATTTGTGACTTATTTAAGATGACGGGGAAAATCCAAGAATTAAGTGGATGTTAACGATCGACTTTGTCGCCTAGCGATGGAAATTGAGCGTACACAATATTTTTCTCACATCGATCAAAGGAGCTCCGCCAAACCACAAAATTAATCCTTGACGGCCTTCAATCATATAATATTGTCAAGATAAACAACTCCTTATTTTGAATCATAAACATAGATATGAACATTATTATTACAATAAAAGTAACAGCAACACCTTTAACCATGTATATTATGTTTGGCGTCAATCAATAAATTATAATTCGCTTAGAACACAAAAACTTTCAAAAACTGTACAACGCCAAGATGGAAACTGACACCGTAGTTGCTGAGATAGAGGGAAATAATATCCTCAAAACTTAACAACTTCCAAAAATAATTTTTCAATTTATTACATATATAATAAACATAATGCAAACAATTGTTTGAAATTTGCGTAATGGAATTACATGGAACTGTTTTTAAATTAAATTTTAAAGATTTTTCAAGTTCTTATAAGAATATTAAAAAATGCCACTATAATAAATAGAAATTCATTTGGTTTTATAAAGAATTCCATTGGAGTATGTGGTGTGGTATTCCATTTATGCATTGCATTGTATTCTGAAAGCTTAAAAACGCTCAACTTAAATTTTAGAGAAAATATATATATTTAATGGTCAATCTTCAATAATTTCATGTTTTTTTGTAAGGGAACAGTTCCAATGTTATGCTTCAAAAAAGCGAACTAATATTTTTCTTATTTTCATTGAACTTTTAAAAATCGTATAAGAGCTCGAAAGCACTTGAAAGAATTTTATACTTTAAGGTGATATATATATATATATATATATATATATATAGGTCAGGGT
>CABFPE010000135.1:721283-739014 GCA_900660155.1 Hofstenia miamia | reverse complement strand
GATCATTATTGATCCACAGTTGTTATGAGTCAGCACTCTACTTAGTTTTCCAACTCCTCGTTTGTTGTCAATACTTCATCAATTTCATCTTCTGTTTGTAGTATAGGGTGACTCAAAAAAAATGTCCGTTTGGTAAGGAAAAATGACATTTTTTCATATGACATAGGGGATTATCTATTGCTATTTTACTGGACACCAGTTCACTTCATATCTATGATCAGAGTTCTACATAGTTGATATTGCTGGTATTTCATATCTATGATCTTCATATTTAGGTAAACAGGACACTTCATAATAGTCTGACTTGTAATTTGATACATAATTTAAACAACTTGATTACTGTGACAATGGCTGACCGAATTAACCAGAACTAGTAAATTTTTTCACTTCTGTTCTAACAAAGAATGACTTCAGTGCTGCGGATATCCACAGATTTCTAATTGTTGCTTGTGGTGAAGAATCTGTTCCTGGAGAGAGACAGATTAGACGAATTAAATCTGTTTATATAACACTACTGATATATTCAATTTGTAGAAAATGCTATTGAACATTTTCAGCTTGACAATGTCAAGCTTCATTCCATAAAATGGCAGCATGTCAATGCGCGACCACACATTTCACTTTTGACAACGTCTTTTATGGAAAGAACAGGAATTACCCTATTAAAACAACCGGCCTACTCCCCAGATCTGAATTTAGCAGACAGATATATCTTTCAGAATATGGAAAGCAGTCGATTAAAACATGACTTTGATTCAGTGGATGATATTCGTGATTTCCTGAAAGACTTCATTGTCACTTTAACTCAAGAAAAAATGGTGAAAGAGATGCATAACTTAATGGATCATTGTACATCTGTAATTAACGCTAATGGTGATTATGTTATGTAATTTGTTGTGATACCTATAGGAAATATAATGTTTCATTATTATTTGATTTTTGAATCATTTTTGCCTACCAAAGGGACATTTTTTTTTAGTCACCCTATACATCCTCTTCGTCATAGTAAGCCTCTTCATCCCCAATTACATTTATCAGTTTTGGGCAGTCTGGTTTTTATGTCCCTTCTGTCCGCAACCATAACATTTGACATCTTTCTCTTTTACTTTTCTAGTCTTACCATCTTTTCCTTTCACTTTTATTATCTTTTCTTGTTTTGTTTCTGTATAGGCTTTATTGGGGATGTGTGGTTTGAGGTTGTTTCTCCAGGTTGGTCCCTCTCTATGCCATGCAGCTTCTTCATATATCTGGGCGTTGTTTTCAATGGTTGCCAGTATGTCAACTGCCTTTCTAATCATTCTTTCCAACTTGTTGTCGACATCACATTTGATTTCAAACTGTGTTTTGATGCTTTCAGGCATCCACTTGCAAATGTGCAAGAAAAAATCGTATTTAGAATATCTGTTTTCTCTTGAACTGAGCATTAACTATTGTTCAACTTGTTGCATATAATTTCGAATTTCATTGGTTTTTCATTTTCATTGCATTTAGAATGATTTGGTGTTGATTTTTAAAGCTTTTGTTCTCATAGTAATTCATAAAATCTCCAATTAGTAGTTGATAGTTTCTTTTCATTTCTGTGTCCAATAGCAAGTAGTGTTGGGAAGCTGCCCCTGTTAAGTATAATGGGAGTCTCGCCGCTGCTGCCTGTTGGCTTTTCATTCCACCATTCAGGAAATGTTGGATTATAACCATCTACCCTTCCATTGACTTGGGTAGTGTCACTTTGCAAGGTATCGTATCGCGGGCTGTCAATTGTGGTAAGATTGAGTCCTCGTATTTAGGTTTCCTGTGGTTTCTATTTCATGTTTTCAGAGTGCTTCATTTTCCTGGCTCTTCCTTAGCAAATCAATTATATCTGATGGGTTTGTTTCTGGGGGTGAACTGAGGGATTGTAATTCCATGTCTGTGGCTGAGTTTTCACCAAAATATGGTGATGATCATATAGTTCTGGGAGTTACTGCCTTAATTGCAGTTTTCTTCGCACTTCCTTTTTTCCCTTTTGTCATTTTTTCTTTCTGGTTCGTAGTGGTCTTTCATCCTCTTGATCGCGATTCCAGGATCCTAGTGAAGTGCTTTTGTTTGGTTTTGGGTATCTCTCTCTTAACTGGTTGTTTGTTTGTGTAACTGTTTGCTGCTTTTTCTACTTTCACTTGTAGCTTTTGTTGTCATCTGCAGGTAGTTCCACTGAATGTTTCTTCTTTAGAATTGCTGTTCTTGGCTGTCACTGTCACCATGTAATATCCTCTACCAGCCATTGTCACTATATATCTACTGTTACTGTATAACATTAGTCGTGTTACTGTGGGTAAGGATTTACTTGTTACATACTGCTTGACTTGTTGCTTCAGTTAACTTATGTAACTAGAATTAACCATTCACTATTTAGGTGACGAAGCCATGCAGTAATCTCTCCAATAATCTTTGATGGGCATCTGCCCAAAGCTGATCTCCACATCCAGTTTCACCATTTCATCCATTTGATTGAGTACCACATCTCAGCTCAATTGATACAGTTTATGTGTACCCTATCCTAGCTCAGTGTATACTCAAAGCACAGCACAACTCGACTTAAACTCTATTTTGTAAAAGTGTTCTATCTATTTGCAACCTGACTTGTTACTAGTTGTTTATTAACTATTACATGTAGCCATTACTGAAATATATTGGCTTATTTAAATATATTTGGTTCAAACAACTTCCTAACTTACATTTATAATTTAATACATGTACAGTCACTTTATCAGTCATTTATGGGTCGTTAATTTAGATCTAAAACAGTATTAATATATTTCCTAAGTTTCGGTCATCCAACCGTTTGTTGACAATCAATTATTTTAATACATGTAGTAAGGAAATGCTAGTCGGCTAATCGAGAGAAAACCCCTATACCTAACTTATGTGCACTTTCGTGATCCGGCACAGGGTCCCTAGAAGCGTTCTCTGTGATGGATCCAGACCACTACTAAACACCGCTCGATTAGCTCGACATCGTATTAAATATTCAAACCGTTAAAGTAGAACAAAATAAGAATTCCAAGTAAAATTCCATAAAAATAATTTTCTATTGATAACTTTTCTATTATTATGTCTGTAATATTTAGAATGCTGTTCTTAAATTTAACTACATTTCTTTCATTTGAATACAATATTAACAAAAACGGTCTTAAATTATGTTTGGATAACTCTTTACCAATAGTTTTAAGTCGTCAGAAGATTGACCTGCATAAAAGTGAATATAGCATTTTTCATTCTTGATTAAGAAATCAATTTTAACATGTGTATGAATAAAATTTGAAATTTCAAGTACCTTCAGACATATTTGCGGTGATAGATCAGTTTTTTTATTAATTCTGGGGCAGTAGGAAGATAGTTTTCTGAAGAGATTGCCGATCGAAAATTGTTTTATTATCAACAGTCTTTTCACGGGGTTTTATCATCTTCGTGGCATTATTCCAATACAATTCAGATTTATAAAATTCAATAGATGTACTGCAGTGGTCATCAAAGGGCATTCGGATGAATAAAAATTAAATGATTAATGAATTCTATTGTGAATTTCAGTTGATGAATTCAACAGGTTTTTTGCAAAATGAAATTCATTGAAAATTTTACACTCAGTTTTGTAACTCAAGGCGAGCTTGCTAATAAAGATGCTTAAGAGCAAAATCTCACGTTTATTATTATTGCATTGATGTCTTTATTAAATGCAAAAGCTTTAACTACGCGTAAATTTCTTCAAAGCCGTGGTTGCAAACTAATTGTTCAGTCGGCATACAGTCCGGACTTAAATTTTTGTGGTCCGTGATCTTAGGAAACACATGAGGAAAACAGATTTTACTAGTGAAGATCACATTACATCTGAAAGGNAAAATAAGAATTCCAAGTAAAATTCCATAAAAATAATTTTCTATTGATAACTTTTCTATTATTATGTCTGTAATATTTAGAATGCTGTTCTTAAATTTAACTACATTTCTTTCATTTGAATAAAATATTAACAAAAACGGTCTTAAATTATGTTTGGATAACTCTTTACCAATAGTTTTAAGTCGTCAGAAGATTGACCTGCATAAAAGTGAATATAGCATTTTTCATTCTTGATTAAGAAATCAATTTTAACATGTGTATGAATAAAATTTGAAATTTCAAGTACCTTCAGACATATTTGCGGTGATAGATCAGTATTTATATTAATTCTGGGGCAGTATACATAGGAAGATAGTTTTCTGAAGAGATTGCCGATCGAAAATTGTTTTATTATCAACAGTCTTTTCACGGGGTTTTATCATCTTCGTGGCATTATTCCAATACAATTCAGATTTATAAAATTCAATAGATGTACTGCAGTGGTCATCAAAGGGCATTCGGATGAATAAAAATTAAATGATTAATGAATTCTATTGTGAATTTCAGTTGATGAATTCAACAGGTTTTTTGCAAAATGAAATTCATTGAAAATTTTACACTCAGTTTTGTAACTCAAGGCGAGCTTGCTAATAAAGATGCTTAAGAGCAAAATCTCACGTTTATTATTATTGCATTGATGTCTGTATTAAATGCAAAAGCTTTAACTACGCGTAAATTTCTTCAAAGCCGTGGTTGCAAACTAATTGTTCAGTCGGCATACAGTCCGGACTTAAATTTTTGTGGTCCGTGATCTTAGGAAACACATGAGGAAAACAGATTTTACTAGTGAAGATCACATTACATCTGAAAGGCTGCAGTGGTTCAAACAGCTGCCAGAAGAAGTGTTCTCTATTGAGCAAAGGAAGTTATTACAGCATTGTAAAGCAGTAATTGATTCCGGTGGTGATTATGTTGTTTAAAAATAAAATTTTCAAAAGAATTGCTTGTTGTATTTGCTTTTGAGTTTACAACTATCAAAACTTCTTAACCATACATAACTTATAGATACGGAATTCTTGTAAAATTTTCTTTTCAATTTGAGTTAACTTAGTGTTTGTGAGATTTTATGCATGATCAAATTTCGTACACTGCAGAGTTATACTATCATAATTTATTCCGTCATTTCTTTTATGTAAAACTTCTACTATACACACTTTTTTCATGTGAGAATAGCAAAAAAAATTTTCAGCATTTAAATTCTTAAGCAATGAGAATTCTGAACAAAAAGCAATTTTAACTAGTTAATAAATTGAATTTTTTGTAAGTTTGTAATATAAATGGTGATACGTATATAAAAGAAAGCAAATTTGGTAGAATGGACACATAATTACATGTTACTATTGAAATGAACAAAAATCCAAAAGAACATTCCAAAACCCGGTGCAAAATTTCAAAATAATCAAGTTCAAAAGAATCGAGTCATAGCATGATATTTAATCAACTTGAACTTTTAGCAGTTGAGGATTACTGAATATTTTAAGAAGCTTCTTTTGAAAAAAATGTAGGTACATTTAGAGAATGTAAGTTTATATAGAGAACAACAACACAATTCCTTAAAATATGCTGCATAGTTCTCTGCATTGTAGGTTCATCACAGTTGATTTAACAAAAATGCAAACAATTTATGAACTTATATATGGAGAAGGCAATGTAATAATGATGCGATCACTGAAAGACGTGAAAAATCAATTGTGGCAACACAAATATTCCCTTCCAAACCCATTTGTAGATATAGGTATTAGATTTAAGCCACCCATATGTATTTTTCATGATCTGTTTTTATCTTTTATTTCACTATACACTTGGTATTTTAGATGTGCAGCAACAAAACTGGAAAATGCTAGCATAATACTGTAGTCAGAACTACGATAATTTTTTTGTACAGTTTTCTTCATGCATTTACAACGACTACGAATTAAGTGTAACTAATGATTATAAATGAAAGAAGACTGGCAACTGCTCCTCTTCAGAATATAAATTGGCGCATTTCGTCAGAGATTTTGTATTTAGGGCTGATCAAGAAGTAACTGAATTTCATTTTCACTGTTAAAATGGATGTTACTCATTCAATAATGATATGTTGTTCTATAGAAATGTCTGAATTGTGACTTCTTAGTAGGTTCATCAATGAGCCAAAATTTTGTTTTTGAGAAATACATTTTTTTATGCATGAACTCAAAACAAAAGTTAACGTCAATTATACAAGTTGTACAATTTACATCATAACATACTCTTCCTTTATAAATACGTATATGATCAATGTTATCATTACACGAAATGCGCCATGGCGTACGAAAATTGATTTCGCTTGCTATCATAATACATAAAATATTTTTAGCAATTGCTCTAAATTTGCCTGCATTGCTATACCGTCACAAAATCTTTCTGCATCGTAAAGCAATACGCATTGTAGTGCTGCCTTTCTTTAAAGAAAATGTTTCCTAGATTTTGGGGCAATTTGCATTTTATTCGCCCATAAATTTTTTTGAGAAGTCATAGAAAAAGTATTTTAGCGATTTCTCTAAATTGGTCTGCATTTTTATGCCGTCACGAATACCTACAAAAATAGGCCCGTTGGTTTCTCCGTGCCCGGATTCTAAGCCGTTATGCCCGTAGCTAAAATTTATTTAACTATAAAATTGCTTGATGCAATCAGAAAACCTTCAACTTCGCTATTAAAAAGAAACACATTAAACTGTAATAACCATCAATGAAGTCTAAATCAATAAAAAAATTCAGTTTTTCTTGATATCACTGAGAAGTTTAATTTTACAACTACAAAGTCACAACTAATTCCCTTTTCAGCAGATCAATCAACAAGTTTTGCCAATCATTAAAGAAAGCGTACTTCAAACATCACCGCCACAATCAGGACCTGGATGTATATGCTTAACGCCTAAAGCGGATTTTTACGCATATTTGGACACAGCTTTCCTTAGCGTATATTTCTATAATACCGCTCATATTCCAACGTATTTCACACGATGATGTCACAAATTTTTTCACTGAATTTTATCTGTGTTTGCAACACCTCGATGCTGAAGACTCACAAATATTCGAGATTTTGAAACTAATTATATTTCATTACGGTATCTTTTAGTTTCTTCATGAAACCACAATGCAACTTATATCTTTGCAGTCAAGTTGAGATACAAGGGGAGAATTTAAAAGAAAGCTGGGTGCCATTTTGTACAGCAAATCTCGATTAGCTATCAATGAGTGTACTTGCCCAAGTTATAAAGAAAAAATCCATGCAATTGATGCTAATCCTTTAAATGCTTCTACACACAGAAATGTGGCTCTAGTCTAGTTGGTTCACTGAATTTCAAGCACCATAACGAATGTTCATGATTGTTGTTCACTTGCAAAATTTATGTGTCTATTGGTATAAAAGTGTATTCTTTGGAACTGGAATATCTATTCCCATTAATGAAGTTTTTACGCAAGTTTTAAAGCATATTTTCGAAATTTCAAAACATTGTTTTACAAGGCATATTTTTAGGCATATATATATCCGGGGCCTTAGAATGATTGAACACACATCAATCAAAATGGAAATAATTAAATTGAAACTTTATATTGTATTGCTTGTATGACATTGTATAAATAAATTACATTAATTCGTTTTCTAAAGTTATAGCTCACGTTTTCTACGTTGCAATCTAATATACATAAGTACTATATTATTAATGCAATATCGGATGAAAGAGAAATGGAATTCCTTAAAATTGATGAAGGCAATGAATTTTATGTTCAATATTTTAAGTACTGTTTTGTAATTTCTACCACGGCCGTGTTTCTACGATAAATCTACATGAAGATTAGTGTTACACAAAATACATAGATATATAGAATAGACCCAATATATATATATATATATATCAAACAAATGATTTTAAGATTCNGACAATACAATAGAAAAGCTTGATGAAACCAAGATCAATGTATATTTAAAGCTTCCTTATGTATGTAACCAAATTCAAAGTTTAAAAAAGAAAATAACAACTATGAATACAAATTTAAAATGGACAAAGATCGTTCCTATATTGACATCCTATAAAACTAAAGATATGTTCCAAAATAAAGATCCAATTCCAAAGAATTTAGTTTCCTTTGTTGTCTACAATTATAAATGTGATTATTGTGAAAAATCATACTTCGGGGAAACAAAACGACATTTGGTAACAAGAATGAAGGAGCATATTAACGGACACCTAAGATCAGAAATATTCATGCATGAAAACCAAGGTAAAGAAAAAAATTTTTACATACAACTGAGAACACAACATCCTAAAATAGGCGAAACTTTAATAAACAAGGAAACAAAGAAACATCAATTACTAAATAAGCAACAAAGCATGATAACATTAAATTTATTCTAACGTGCATGCAGTCATTTTGTATTATAATATTGTAGTCAATTCTAAATATTTATTTCCCCACATATTTGTTACTGATGATGATTTTCATAGCGTTTAAAAATGAATATATATATATATATATATATATATAAAGGCCCCACAAGAAGTAACTTTGTAATACTTAAGCGCATAGTAAACTGTTGCAACTTAAGTCCAAAATCAGCAATGTCAGGTATCTCATAATGTTGAACAGTTGAAATATTTCCAAAGCGTTTGTTCACCTTATGAGAAGAAAATGAGATATCAATCATATGTGATCTCTCCTTGGTAAAATTTTTTGATTAAATTGCACCATTTTGCAGATCCAGAGCAACTCTTGGAAAAAGATATATTTACTAAGTTTTTTTAATGCGGGGAGTAAGAGTATCTGTGTCATTGTAATAATGATTTCGAAGTAGCCGTTGCTTTTCCTGATGAAATATTTGAGAAGTGGACTCATATAAACAAGGTTGTTTTTAAATAGTTTCACTCTTTCCATAAGACAACTCCAGTTCTGATGTATTTTTGGGATTCCCAATAAGCGTTCCATGGCTTGATTTGGGTCTGTGAGATTGTAGTTTCCATGAAAATGGAGAAGTCTAATGCAAGTTTCAAACACTTGTAACAATTCTGCCGCTGTGATCTTTCTTAAGTGATGAATCTTTTTTTGGCTAAACACCTAGAGCCAAATGATCAGTCTCCAAATTTAGCATTTGTTGAAGAGCAGTTTTCAAAGGACATCTTATGGGAATGAAAAATGTGGTGCAACTGCCAGCTAACTTCCATGAGAATCTTGAGCTCAAGTTCAATTTTGAGATTTTTCATTAATATCACCACCTATGAAAAAACTTGTATATCATTTGTAAGCATTATTTTGCATAGATGAATGAGTCACTATTTAAAAAGGTTTCTTCAGAAAATTACGAAAATCTTAAATTCTTATTTTAAGCAGCTTAAGACTTTATATATTTCTTTTTCAAATAACATGTGCTAAAAGTAAACTTATAAAATCGTTTCCATAAAAAATAAAGAAAATGCATTAAATAATTTNTATGTATTGATTTATTTTATTAACCTGATGCCTTGCAAATTTTAAATAGAGAAATGTCGGTCAATTGTTCGATATTACAAGCAAAAATTGAAGAAAAAAAGATGTCATTCAAATGAATTTCGAGAACACGAAATGCCGAGTTGAAATTTCAGACCTCGACTCGAATTTCGAGTACTCACAGGGCCAAAATAACGAAATGCGTCCTTGATTATATTACATAGTATGAACGTATTATAAGCATGAATGTAGGTTTTTTCGGATTTTTAGATCATGTAAAACAAATATTTTCCCGTGATAACTTCTATGTATGCTGCCATACTTATCTCAATCAGGCAAAAATTAACAAAAACATTGAATTTGTTTACAGAAAATAGCATAAAAAATGAAGCGAAAAGTGTTTTAGTTGACACTATTTGGAAGAATGCACTAATCCTCTTCTGCTTAAGGGAAGAAATCCTGCATTTATTCTGTTCGATTATTATACATGATACCAGGTTTGCTAGTAGGAGTGTTGCATCTTCAATATAAACTGCCTTCAAAGAACATGCCTCGCTGTATTAAATTTAATGGTTGCTTTCAACAAATATAAAATCTTGCACACAGGAGTATTATGGTTCATATGCATTTTGCATACCAATCAGCTCCCACTCCGTTATCTTTTGTGAAACTAGAATGGTGATAATTCTGGTGATATATACAGCTAACTTAAGTTGGCTGTTGGATAAGTCGTTCAAAACAAGATGGTTTATTTTGGTATTAAAATATGTAGATTATATTTTGCATAACTTGAAAATCCAAAAAATGCATTTGAACGCTTTATTATGTACCTAATTATGCTCCGTTGTGGCTCAACATGTGAGCCATTACTAAAGACACGAGATTGACAGTTATTACGTCGGAATATTTGGATGCGACATGCAATCCATTGAATGAGCTATTAAAGTAGTAAACTGAAAGTAACAAGTATGCTTGTCGACATGATCGTTTTAGCCCTATTTCTAGTAGCATTACTTTTAAGTAACTAATCGACTTGTCTACATTGTTGAACAATTCTAACCAAGCCTGCTAAAAATATTGAAAGCCTTTTACATGGACACATCTATGGGGTTGGGTACGCTCATGCAATGATGAAGATTTGTGGTAAAGTTGTTCTTGTGGTTAAAATACATGCAAATAAAATTTTTTTCAATGGGAAATCAAATTTTTGTAAAAATATTCAAATTAAATGTTTTGGCGATTTTTCGACTAATTGAGATAAGCATGGCAACACTAAAAAATTATTAAGAGAAAATAGTTGCTTTCCATGATCTGGATAATCTTTAAAACCTACATTCATAATTATTTTATTTTATAGTAATAAATTTAATCAAACATGAATTTTTGATTTTTTGTATTTTTTGATTTTCTCAAAAATGACAAAGTAATTTTCTGGCAATATTGGACCTATTTTTTACTTCTAGTTACGCAAGACCATCCGAGACAAATCTTATAATTTAAAAAAGTTTTTAACGACCCACCCTATTTTCTCTAAAGACAAACGCCTTAACATAATTATCAATTGTAGAACTATAGAGATTTAACTTGCTTAAACATACAAACTTTTTTTATATAGCAAATCCAATTTTATCAAAAGCATAATATACATGAACTGAGAATAGATTAAAACTATTCACAGTTTAGGTCAGAAATCACCATCAATATTTGAGAACATTTTCATTATATCCATGATACTGAAAAAATATATGCTTGTTTTTGAAAACTTTTATGACCAGATATTGAGATGTTTATTCTTAGAGTGTTGTGTGCAAGCAAAATTTTTAGTCCATCGGTGCAAACAAAATCAATATCCACATCAACCTACGAGAATATAAACACTAACTTTTTCAAAATTGAATCCAGATAACTTGCATTACTTTAGCTATTCTTCAGAAGTTATCATTGTTTGTAAACATAGCTGTCTTAAAACAGTTCTTTGAAAGTTCGCACAAATTATTCATTATGAGTTTTGCATTGTGCTGACAATTACTAATACCTGAGTATATTTCCAATGTCTGTGAAGAAATCTTGAATAGTAATTCATTAGGACAAATCTTAGAGAATTCTTCAATAGAACTAAATACTAACACTAAATCTGAATAACTAATTTAATATATTAATTTATAAATATGATATTTGGCGGTTATATTTATGGAAAGAGCTTAAGGCTAAGTCTGCCAATTGTCAAATTTTGAGTATTCTCTGAATTATATTTCATAATTTAAATTTTCAACTGGTGCATTAGTTTTGTAAATTGATATTAATGACATTGAAATAAAAATTTTTCTCTGATTGACAGAAGGAAACTGCATGGCTATGTGCTATTAGTTGCTTACTGTATATTAAAGTGAAGTGTACCTTTAACACTATTTTCTTTTTTAAAAGCCATTGCAACTTCTGCACATCAAAACAAACTGCTGACGTCAGTCTTTTTAAGGAAGTGCAAATTGAATCTGAGACTCCAATTAGGAAATTGGAAAGATCAGACATCGTAAATTTTATAAATAGATTTATGAATTGCATCTGTTTTTGTAGTACTTAATTGCAACTGCGAAACGCGCCAATCAGGTTACAACGGCATATTTAATTCGAAATAATTATCGGGCGATAAGTAAAGATATTGCTTACAAGATGCAGGAATCAGCAAACAGTAGAGGGCCGATGCTTCAATTTGAGATACCAAGATTGAATTCGCAAGAATTCACGGTTCCCTCGCTATTAGATATTCTTCACACGGAGGAAAGACGAAGAAGCAGGTAAATGTTAACAATGTTTGAAATTATTTTAATTCCTTTGATCAATCGATGGCAGTTTATTCGATATATTATTACTATGAATTACAAAAAATACTTGAGATGCTTATGCAATTTGATTGTTTAGAAAACACTAACATTCCAAGCAAGTGCTGCAATATCTCATATTACTAAAAGACTTAGTGTATAATAGTTAATGTCGCTATAATATTTTTTCTTAAAGCTGTTGGTACAAAGCAAATTTTCATGATATTAACCAAGAGAGCTCAGTCTGAGGCAAATCCAGCATTATAGTAGGTGATTTCAATCTTGTTAATTTAAACCCTGTATTATATCCTATCTGTTATTCAATACTGAAATTCAGCATATTTTAGCCTATATGCCAGAAATTTAACTTTGGCTTGGACCAGAAATATACTTGAATTATATGGGGCTGACGCTGAGAAGTGGAATTGTATGATAAGTTTTATTTTGCTTTTGTTGTGTATGTTGTGGAACATCAAGATTTCTTCTGATTATTTCTTTATTTCCTTAAATTTTAACAAACAACTCAACTTTAAATATTAAGGGAACTCCAACGTATGCGGATATAATCTTCTTGTATTAAAATTTCCGTAATTAATATTTTTATCAAAGTTGTTCTGAGAAGAGCCTGAGGGCTCGACATATATATATATATATATTTATTACGATGTAACGCAATATCCAGTGTGGGTGAAAGCTTAGTAAATAAACCCTTTAATACATGCGCTGAAGAAGATTCCAGCTTCTCATTTCATGGACCCTAAGGCATCTAATGAAAAGTGACATGTGATAATATAAAACAATTATTAAGCCAAATTGTTCACCATTGGAAAATGAGAATCCCGTGTGGCAAATATTTCTACAAATTGGCAATGGATTTTAGGCTTTTGATGAAGCATGAATTGCATTTTGTAAACCTAGCTGATATTCTAATCTATAATATCATTATTGAAGATTCTGTTTTATTGTGAGTTCAATAATTTATACATGTAGTTCGATAATCTATTGAATGATTTTTGAAGTATGCTTCAGAAATCGCCATTCCATATAAGTCAGTACAAAAAAACTTTAAATTGATTTTAAAAATTAACAACTAATTTGAATCACCTTCATAGTTTCTGCGATTTGCAAATTGTAATTGTTCTACATTTGACCGCTTTTGCTTTCATCCCACTGAGCTAATACTATTTGCCTTGATATTGAAGAAAAAGATCAGCACAGTTGATTTATTTTTTCCGAAATTGGTTTCTTTATGATTTAAAGTTTTTATTTCTTGAACTTGAACAGAAATAGAAGTTTAATAGCAAAAGATTTCATAACTATGAGAAAGTTGCATAATAATAATTATACTATGTTTAGTACCTTGGATTGCATCGTTACATTTGAATGAGAAAAAAGCACAATACAAAGGAAACTAAAACCAAATTAAGTACATGAAACTTTAAAAACTTTTCGCTTCATTGAAAATAAATATGAATAACACAATCTATTGATATTGTAAAAAGGATAACAGTATTCTAAAAATGACCGGATTATGCAAAATACTTTTGGAACACTACTTAAGATGGGTAGCTGAAGGAAAATATGTTTGATGCTTTTCCAATTAGTTGATTTATATGCTCATCTCATTTTAGATTGTCTTGTACTGGAACTCCCAATTATTATGTTTTTTATTATTCTATGATCCATTTCAATATCTTGTGGGGTAGGTTTTAGTTTTTTTGAAGACATAAATCAATTTCGTTTGTTTCAATTAAATCAATTACAGTCTCATTATTCACTATGTCATTCCTTCCTTTGCTATATCAATAATTGTGGGACTTTGTCCTAATCATTAATAGAACAGCAAATATCCAAGACAATAGGCTTAGTGTCATTAACAAATTTCTATTTTTGGTTCCAATTCCTTAGGAACACATTAATGAATAAAACGTACAATAATGGTTCTAATTGAGTGCCTTGAGACACTTGATCATAAATAGTATTCCAGTCTGCTACAATTCTACAAGGTATTTTTATCCTTTGTTTTCTATTGCTTAAAAAAGAATCTATCCATCACATATTTTCAGCTTTTTCTTAAAGCTTTTGCAGTCTACCTAATTAGAATGTTGCGATTGATATAGTCAAAGACCTATTGCAATCAATTAATAAACCTTGATTGAAATAGCTGGTTTTCATAGTTCTTTGTGTTGTTACTGCAATATCCATGCTAGGAATTAATAGCAATTAGTGTAATCGGATCGTAGATTATTCATCTTATCTTGAAATAGTTGCTTTAATTACAGTTTTGTTTCAAAGTCAATTGTCTTAGCACACGGTCAAGCTAAACTGAAGATGGGTCAACTTTTTATGACTCTACCCCCCCCCCCCCCGATCCGGGTTATAGTAATTTAAAAGTTTTTTTCTTTAAAATTTGTATCATATTTAACGTAATTATAACAAATCCAATTGCAATAAGTTTAACGTTTGATCATTTGATCATTAATATGAAACATCTGCGTTCAATTTCAACCGGTTGACCCATTTCCAAGCCTGCTAACGGCTACCTGCTTAAGTAGTTTTGATATAACTAAAATCAAAATTGTAGAATTATATGTGATACAGCAATCAACAACAATATATATAAATATATATATATATATATATATATTTAAATATCTTGAGATTCTTTTTATAATAACCATTCCAGAAATCATACGTAGAAAAATAGTAGTTGACCAAAGATTGAAGACATATATGAAGGATTTGGAATTGAAAAATATATGCACATATGTGATTTGCATTTGAGAAATATATTTCCCTGGTCCACCCGCAGTAACTGCTTTTCCAGAAATTACCGCATCACATTGTTTGGCACTGATCAACAAAATTAGGCAAAAGAAGTATGGGAACTTTGTAATCATTTCGCAGAATTTCTTTCACTATGGTTCTTTTAAATACTATGGCATATTGTTGCTCCACCCAATTTATAAGCATTTGTCTGCTAGGCCGCATATCGATATCCAATGAAAAAATACTCCAATAAACTGGTTGCATAATATAAAACTCCTATAAAATTATCACCTCAACCTGACTGTGCATTTGTGAGTGCTATTGTACCCTAAATCTTGTGATTAATAAAACCGGATGCAATAGATGTTTCAGTTCTGTTTTTTGTAAAATTCATGTTCTAAGAAAACAGATTCTTCTTTACACTTCTAGTAACGGAATTCTTCAAAAATTACTACCTTATCTTCCACGAAAGTATAAAGTAGTAACTTGATGCAGTCGTATTTATTCAGGACAAACACGTCATTATTTGGCTTCATCATACTCGCATTCTACGTTTGATCTTTGTGCATATAAAGCAACTTTGATTACCCAAGATTAAGATTTTCAAAAATTCATTAACACTAAAATGTAACATAATTTTGATTTACAAACTCTACATCTTGTACTTTTTCTATCTGTTCACAAATAAATATTACAAAGAAGTTAAGCTATATTTTTAAGGTTACCTTCTGTTACATGTTTTGGAATTTATGCTTCTTAAGCAGATTTTCTAAATTTTTGAAACATTGTAATAATATGGTTGCCTTTTGTATCATTCGCACTTATAATATATACATGAGCAGTCTGATAATACGTCAAAATAACTCAAATGCTTATAATAATCTTCTGATTCAGCTTTCTGCATTAGCTATCATTGTCATTAAGGATGTATAAAATAGAGCAACTTTGAAAATAAAATGGTAAATTAAAGTGTCCAACAACAAGGAATATATATATATATATTCAGAAAATACTAAGCCTTTGATAACCTCTAATTCTCAATATAAATTAAAAAAATGTTGTTTTTGGTGAGCCAATACTACAACTTAAATAAATTGACCATTGACTTAGATATGTATATAATCTTGAAAAATATGTAAGGAATCCAACAACTGATTTGCAAAAAACTTTTTTAGAAATTATTCACAAATTAGAAAATCTGTTTGACACATACATATGAATATTTAACAGCGTTTGGTTGCGTTAATATGTAATTGCAGGTTTTAAAATGATTTTGTCTATTTAAGAATATATTTCTAAAATCTTTGAAGACTTTGATTTGAAGTGCATAATTACTTTCTAACTTTTTAATTTGTCTACTTAGGTACTCAGGAATATTTTTTAAAACGCCTGAGTAAATCTTGATAATGAGTTATTGTCAGACAAGTTTAAGACAAAACTTGTAGATTTTTCACAACAGTTTTCTTTATTAATCCAGTTTTTAAGAAGGAAACGAAAACTTCCAAAAGAATATTTTATGCTAATTAAAATGCACTCACTCGAAAAGAAAATTTTCTTAGTTTTTTAAAAAAAATGTCACATGCTATTGAGGTAAATTCCTAGAGTTACTCGATATGTATACCAAACTGAATATTATTCTATCCTATTTGTTTAAGCAAATTTTGATTTATCTAACTTAGTTTTCGAATAGAAAATGGCTTAAAAACTGTTGAAATATTTACAAGAATATCCTTCTTTGAATTCTTCGTGCGGAATGGCTTCGATTAGACTATCTGATTGTAGCATATACTAGCATACTATAACCATATAGTCTAAACATAGCATTAGGCGTGTGATATTTAAAATGTGATATTTAAAGACTATAAAAATCTTTACACGATGCTTAAGTCAATGTCGGTTCTTATTCTGTGAATCTCATTTGATTTATAACACTAATTCATTATATTATTTTTTCTTAACTCATGAAATGCAAAAAAAAATATTAATCCAAATTTTTTATAAACGACGTAGGTTGGCAAAAACTAATGAAAGTAAGAATTTTTTATACATAAATATTTTGCTAAACTAAATTTACAAAAATCAAATGTTTAGCGAATCATAAAAATGTGTTTGGATATTACGTAAATATTTCAAGTGTTACAACTAAGATCTTTTTATATATGAGGATATGCAAAACTCACGAGTGCCACTAATAAAATTCTAGCATTCTATCTGAATTGTTTTGTTCAAAAAATTTTGGGTAACTAGAAACTCATGAAATTGTGAATCTAACAAACTAAACATTTGGATGTGATAGAATTCAAGCTTTTTCAATGCGAAAAATCACATATTTATGACATTGGATTGGAAATCAGAGCTTTTTCAATCTATCAATATTCTAATTGTCAAATATTTATTAACATTTATATAATCGAAGTTGATTAAATATATTCATGTATGCTGTTATATATTATAAGGGAAACTCCATTACAAGAACACATCAAATATTATTTTATATCTTTGCCGAGACATCGCGGCACTTTAAGTCTTAAACTAATGCTTTAAAAACTTAGATAAATCAAATCTCTCATATTACTTCTAAGATATCTACAATATATATCCAAAATAAAGAATGAGAACAACATGTTAAATAGAGAGTGTGAATAACACATATATATATATATATATATATATATATATATATGTTGTCCTTCAAGGCCCATTACATAAATCTGAACGCTTTCTATTAGAAACCTTTATCTGCAATCTATTAACCAACTTGACATAGTAACATGCCTTTGGTCAAA
>CABFPE010000135.1:671975-695382 GCA_900660155.1 Hofstenia miamia | reverse complement strand
CGAGTACTAGCATTCGAATCGAGGATTATATATATATATATATATATATACTGTTTATTGCAACGTCTGGTAAGTCGGATAGAATCGAGTTTCTTAATTAGTGCAAATGAGATACTAGATAGAAGAAATATTTCTGTAAGATCTTAAAAAGCATGTAGTAATTACAACTAGAAAAGCACTCGGAGAGCGCAGACCTTCGCCACGCAGCTTGTGTCCCCGGATCAGCACCAAAATTTAATGGATTCCTCCTTGGGCGAGGACGCACCTCTGGTGAAAAATTGAGGTAAATCCATCTATTACTTTTTCCGTAAAGTTGCTAATAGACAAACAGACAAACAAACACACCAGCGCTACCAAAAACATAACCTGTTTGGCGGAGGTAATCAAAGCATGCGGTGATAATTGCGTTTAAAGAATTTTCTGTATAGGAAATATACAAAAAGCATTTAAGAATACCTACGTATTTAAAATTCGATGTAAATGGAATCCCTTCAATAGAGATAGTCTAATAAAATTTAGCTTTAGAATTGGCTATGTACTTGTTGAAAAAATTGCACATTTTATTATTAAGGCAAATGCAATTTTATCATGGTAAGACCAATTGAAAAAATGTATTCAAGTTGAATAGAGATGCAAATATCACAACAATAAAAAATAATCACAATAATTCTTCAGAAAGTTAACTTTTAAAAACATAGAAGTTTTAGCATGTAAGGAGTTTGTTTTGGGTCATATTCAATGAATTAGCATTTGACAGGATTGAATCTACATCATGGAATTGTTAATCTCATTTCCCCATGTGTTCCCACAGCTTAAATTCTATTTTAGCCAACTTTTCCAAAATATCTCGGTAATAATCAGAATACCTGATCCTAGATTGTCTACATGTTTTCCCATTTTCATGTTGTTTCCAGTACCACTGAAATATTAAGTTACAAGCCCCTGAAGTTTAAAATTTAGGACTATAAACAGTCAATCCCGATAGGGCTAAATGTTCCAGCAGAATTCTTGCTTTAGATCAAGTTAGGAATAAAAATGTGGTTCGTAAGGAATTATGTGACCTATCTGATGAATGAGTGGCTTCTACTGCAATGTTTATAGCTTTCCTAGCTTGTTGGGACTTACATATATCGTTATCCATTGCAAATGTCAGATAACACCAAAGCCTAATTGAAGAATCTTGAAATACCGAATATTTTGAAGGCAACGGGGAAGACAACACACATTTTCACAGGACAGATTTGTCCTCCAATTCAGATGACTGTTTTACCACACAATTTAGTTGGCATTTTAGTAGTTTTTCTGGATTTTTAGTATTAAGAAATCTTGTTAGATCTGTTGCTTTAGTTTAATAACAGATTTACAAACAAGAAGATATTTTTATAGCATTGGAAGTTTCTGATCTTCGTATATAAATTCTCAAAAGTGCAAATATGCTTCAAACTGCGCTTCAAATTTAAGTCTGTCTTTTCTCTTAGTTGTATTATTTGTTGAAAATTTTTATTCTACAGATACAATCTCGGTGTGAAGCGCGTAACCCCTAGTAGGCGTACTGGTTGTAACAATAGAATAAAATATGCATCCCTGGGCTTGCAAATTTATGATCTCTGTTGAGTCTGATAAACAAAGTGAAGCTGAGTTTTTATGGTAAGTGTGTTGAAATGGACTGTAATCTAATAAATTACTGAAAACAGAAAAACTGTCTCACAACGTCACAACACACCGTGGAAATTGGAATAAGCTCTACCTTATCCACCAAAAGAAATTTATGAAAATTAGGCTCAAGCGTTATGTTGAATGATGCCTGAATAATACGATTTACACTAACAGTAGCATATTTAATAGAGTAAACCTGCAGGAATAACCTGAATAGCGGAAAGTAAATATTCGTACCATTCACTTATATAAATATTGTTTGTGAAAATTTCTTTGTTATATTAGTTATTTATAACTTTTTTGCAAAATTATTATTTGTAGGTGGCGATTGACGCATACCGGACATCTATATTTCATTAGTCTTAATTAAACTATTATTGAAAAATAATCGACTCCAATAATATGCATTTTAAGAAAATTACCGAAGGCAGAATATCTTATAAAAATTGTAAATAATATGAATCATCAGGTTATTTAACATGCCTGCATTTTTGAACTATTGAAGTGCATGAGAATTTATCTTTTTTTTCCAAAATTGAATAACCTAATGAGGTTTTAAAGTGTTCAAATGTGTGAAAAAATAGATTTCTCAAATTTTTGAAACAGCAAGTTTTAACCATAATTGCCCTTCTTCAAATGGTTAAAATAATATTTTGACAATGATGTATCTTTTCAAAATAATTATTGTAAAGGAACATGAATATAATTATGCATACCTATATAATAGTAATATTAGTCTTATAATTAAAAAATTTAGAGGGCATTTGTTACCTGAAAAGTCGTGTTGATAGGTTTGACGAAAAACTTTTGAAATTTTGTAACTGGAATGCAAACAATTTATGGACTAATATGGACTAATATTTTTTTTATATTCTTAACTACGTGGCATGAAATAATGCACATATTATTATAAAGAAAAAACAGATATAAATTGAACAAAACCAATTTTGGGAGAATATTGTTTTGCATGCTGAGAACCAATAAGACCTCAACAACCAAAAATCAGTAAGGTGTCTAAAATCCTGTCTTTACAAGTAATTATTTATAAAGGAATACAAGTGTTTATCTATTACATAGAAGTGTTCTACGTTGGAATGTCTGTGGCAAAATTACTGGTCCAATTTTTAATCAGAGTTGTCAGTATGAATCTTTGTTTCACCATGTTGTTTACAAATCAACATCTTGCAGAGGGTGTTGTATATTAATATGTGTTCTTATTTTGAAAACTAGTGGGGTATTTGAATATTGCACCTACAATTCAAATATGAGATTTTTAATAAATTTTCTGCAAGGTTTTATTTCACTAATTAATCATAAGCAACAGTTGACATAGATTCTGTATTATAATAAATATTTCTCTTTTCTACAAGAATATATTATTCATAAGTAACATTTTTTGAAATGTTCTGTTGATATATATAAATAATAATATGATGTCAACAATATTCTGACAGCAGTAAGACAGCGTGTGTTGTTTCAGAAACCATGATAAAAATTTACAGTATATTTTGAGTAACTGGGATTAATTCAAACATATTACCTGTTCACTGTGTTCATATTCGTTCCTTCTCATAGAAGGGGTTAAATTTAATTTGCAAAGGCACTGACATTTTGAAATTAATTTAAATAGGCAAATAGTTTTTTATAAATATTTAATTATGTAAATTGCAACGAAATGCATTTATGAAGCCTTGAAATCTGATTGGTTTTCATTACCAGTTTGTAAAATAGCTGTAAGAAGAGTGTTGGAAAATGGAGTCATTAGATCCGAACAACAAAATTTCCCTACTTCAAAGAGTTCCCAGTTTAAATTCCATGGATATAATGCCAAACTTTTTAGAAATGTTTGAAAGGCGAACTAAGCAAAGGTAACATTATGTTCTACATAAATTATTTTAATCAATCAAATGATTAATTCAATATTTTAATGCATGCAATTGTGCTCGAAAAATATTTCACAATAGTTATATTTGGAAATATTGTGATATATTTTGGCCTCTTAATTTTTTTATTACTAAAATTGATTTCTGCTATCTTATTTATGTGGCTTTTCATTATCAAAATTTATTATTTTTTTTGCTTTTTTTAGGTTCATATTAAATCTGTATTACATGTAACAGCCAATGCACCTATTAATATTTCTTAAAATAAAAATTGCACTATTTAAAATATATTTTTGAGGCAGCTGTAAACTCTAAATAATTAATGCATTAATTATGACATTAAAAAATCCAGTTTGTTTTCTGACTTGTGGTGTGTCAACTTTTGTCGCCAGAACGCTATAGACGCTTTGGAGAAATAATGTATTTCTCTAAGACTAAAAGCGAATTTTAATTAAATAAATATTAAGATAAATTGTTCAAAAAGAACTGAAATTGTAAATAAACATTCATTTCTTGATAAAAGTACTGGTATTTTGACTACATAAAATTCTCCAACAATTTTTGCTACATTCTCACTATTGCAGACGCATGTTTGAAAATTTATTATTTTAAATAAAATTTGAATAAATTTAATAAATTTAATTAAAAGTATGGTTGCAAAGTATTGACTGCTATTTCTGCTCTTAAATTAATTAGTTAATTAGTAATTTAAAGCGCAAATCTCAAGTTACACTTTCGACATGAACTGCTAATAAATGTATTTCATTATAACGTCAAATTGCAATATTTGTCAAATGCTCGTTTTGTAATAAATTCTAATTAAAAGCGCCTTCAGCAAAACGTACTAAATTATCCGCGTTTTCTATCGATTTCGGCTATATTTTCATGTCAAATAACATAAAAACCGAAGCGTGTTGTAATTCAGAAATCTTCGTTAAACTTCATATTGTGATGTCAATTATATTCAATGATATAACAAATATAATAATGAAAGATTAGAAAATATGAAAGCAATATTATAGGTTAAAAAATTTGAAGTAATTCTACACGACTTATTTTCGTTAAATTTTCTTTATGCGTTTGGTGTTAATTTATTTGTGCATAAAGATCAATGAATAGCTGCAGTGTTATTGGGGGCAAAATGTGTTACTTTAAACAGACACATATGTTTTGGGATTGCTGCAACTTTGTTACAAAGAAATACTGAGATTAACCTAAATTAAGTTAAGACATCAAGGCGAAGCAAACGTTTTTTGTACGTAGATTGATTTCTGATTTAACGTTGCAAAGCTTTTATAGTAATTACGTAATAACATCGTAATACTAATGGTGTTGTGTGGTGGCTGTTTGCATGGTAACCTAGGACAAAGCGTGTTTGAATAATTTCTAGAAGTATGCATGTAATTGAGGCGTAAATATACCTGAGGGCTTGGTCACACGATTCTTAGTGGAATTAATGTTTCAACTATGCCAATATTTGGTGATAAGATAGTGTACTAACCCTAAAGGAATATAACATTTATCATATAAGTATTTTATAGAAGAACAGTGTTTTATGATGTAAATGGTATATACTTGTAAAAGTGATGTTAACTTTTTGAAATTCCGTAACAGACTAGTTTTGTGTTCATAGATCAAAGAAAAATGAATTTCTCACTAAAAAATTCTGTCTCATTGATGAACCTACTAAGGAGTCACACATGACACATTTCAATAAAAAATAAATCATTATTAAATGAGTAGCATTCATTTTAACAGTGAAAATGAAATTCCGTTTCTGCTTGACCAGCCTCTGAATATTACGGAAATTATGGCATCTGTTAAAGATTGAAAAATTAAACTGGCTTTATGAAATACGATGTCCTCTAGGCATATATTTTGTTGCCACGAAATTTATTAAATTTAGATATATGAATTAAGTAAATCTGGATGTTTTTGGGGGATTCATTAATTTTCTAATATTGTAATCAGTGCTGTAATTCGACTAGGTCGACCCATGAGCTGTGTCATTTTTCTTAAAAAAAACTAATGGATCAGGCCGGGTTAATTTTTTAAAAAAATGGTAAAATTGAATGAATTTATGATGTGAGGCTATTGTATACTTCAAGATACATTATTGACTAAAATTTCTCAGGAAATAAATTTCTTGATGGAAACACACCTTAACCTTAGCTACCTCTACTAAATGAAACTTTCAGGTAGATGATGACACCATTATTACGTTGAAAACATCATTTTCAAACCTAGCTAGTGAAAAACTCATGATTTTTTGAATTTTTGGAAGTTTATTATGCTTTCTTAGTTGATTAAACCTTATTAGTGTATTATGAGAGGCCCTTTGTTTTAGAACAGAGATAAAATAGCCAATTGCCCTACAAAAATATTAGTTTTATGTAAAAATGCAATGTGGCATAATAAAAATTTTGACAATATTAGTGGCCAAAGTCTCATAGCGAGAGAAAAAGTGGGTAAAATGCCTTCAAATTTTGTCAGAATATTTCTCGTGCAATAAAAGTAAAAGTCAAATGCAGACAGCTATAATTTAAAAATAGTTTATAAGGGGGCGGAGTTAATCCACTGTTGGATATAGAGTTATCGCAATGGACAATTGCCTGCATCACGTGAGAAGAACAGCTATAAAAACTTTGGTTGTTGAGTAAATCTCAAAAGAATTTGTGATCGTTTCTAACTTGGTTAGAAAAGATTTCTAAAACTTCTACATTGGTTGGGCCAGATTTTGGTGGAAGCTGCTTCGGTTGGGTCATAAATATACGACAAACTTTCAAAACTGATAAGAATACTTCAAGTGAAAATCTGAATAAAGCAGATTTAGTCACTAAATGATATTCTTGTTTGAATGACTAGAGCAGCAAGCGTTACATTCAAAACTAATATACAAGGTGTACAAAAATTAACTACATCAATGCTTTTGGCCTTTCAATAAAATGTGACTGCATCATTTCCATTAATGACCTTTTCACACAGTACTTTCCATTGCAATAGTTTGCATCCACTTTTCAAGATTGAGATAAATAGGGCTTTTCGCATTTTAAACACATTGCATGGTTTGGCATTCTGGTATGCTTATTGGATATTCTTGCAGTTTTCTAACCATATACAAAACTTCTATTAAAAGTGGAAAAAATATAGTGTTAGACAAATTTGTTTGGTCTAAAATATTTATTAATAAAAATATAAAACTAAAATCAATATAAATTTTGTTAGAGAAGTTTTGACCCTTTTCAATAATAATAGGCAACGATTGATAAAGTTTGTTTGTTGCAGGAATGTCTACTTTGTGTAATTCTTTCTCTTTGACGCTCAAGAACTAATCTAATGAAACTTCCTTTCTAAGCTTTCACGGACTTTCAAAGTCTTCCATAGGTCTCAATTATTAAAAAATCAGAGCTTTAAAGAGAATAGNCGGTTAAGTAAATCTCAAAAAAATTTGTGATGGTTTCTAACTTGGTTGGAAAAGATTTCTAAAACTTCTACATTGGTTGGGCCAGCTTTCGGTGGAAGCTGCTTCGGTTGGGTCAGAAATATACGACAAACTTTCAAAACTGATAAGAATACTTCAAGTGAAAATCTGAATAAAGCAGATTTAGTCACTAAATGATATTCTTGTTTGAATGACTAGAGCAGCAAGCGTTACATTCAAAACTAATATACAAGGTGTACAAAAATTAACTACATCAATGCTTTTGGCCTTTCAATAAAATGTGACTGCATCATTTCCATTAATGACCTTTTCACACAGTACTTTCCATTGCAATAGTTTGCATCCACTTTTCAAGATTGAGATAAATAGGGCTTTTCGCATTTTAAACACATTGCATGGTTTAGCATTCTGGTATGCTTATTGGATATTCTTGCAGTTTTCTCACCATATACAAAACTTCTATTAAAAGTACAAAAAATATAGTGTTAGACAAATTTGTTTGGTCTAAAATATTTATTAATAAAAATATAAAACTAAAATCAATATAACTTTTGTTAGAGAAGTTTTGACCCTCTTCAATAATAATAGGCAACGATTGATAAAGTTTGTTTGTTGCAGGAATGTCTACTTTGTGTAATTCTTTCTCTTTGACGCTCAAGAACTAATCTAATGAAACTTCCTTTCTAAGCTTTCACGGACTTTCAAAGTCTTCCATAGGTCTCAATTATTAAAAAATCAGAGCTTTAAAGAGAATAGTTTCTTAGCAAATTCAACGAAAAATGTTAATATTAACCGGATGTCGGACACTTTTGTTCAATCTTGTTAAAAATGCAATGACACACTTGTATACAGTTAAGGGAGCTCTTGGGAAAGTATCCGCGATTGCTCAATTGTATTTATGGAACCAACACACTTAACTATAGTTTTTATTCCATCATCCCGGATTGCTCCCTAAACATTGATGAACCGGCTATATTATACTGTTTTTGAGCACATCCAGTTTTATAATGCATTTCAACAGGTTGACGAACATTGCGTGTTAAATAACATCTGATTGATAGATTGAATAAATTGCAGTCCATTGAAGCTTCTATTTTTTATCTTTGGGGTCATAAAGCGATTGGATGGCAATTTTTCAAATAATGGTAAAATGAATCCCAATGATCGCCTTGAAATATTCAGAATCTTGCATGTATTAATCCATGAAGTTCGCTTAGCAGCAAGTTCAATTGAGATTGATTTTCATAGCAACTGCAATTTACCCAATTTTCATCAACAACTTCAGACGAATTCATCTAGAAGTGTTAATGCGTCTATAATTGCAACAAAAGACAGGTATATCTTAACCCCCATTAGTTGGGTACATTTGAAACCGAGTTATAAAGATATATTGCTTTAAAAATGTACTAAATATTTCTTTTACACGTTTGATTTAATCGTCAATGGAAAGACTTTTGTCTACGATGTACTGCACATATATATGTGTAAAATTATTTCCTTACATGGCGGTAAAATTTATAACCCACAGCTTATAGATAACATAGATAATAAAATCTGATACTTCGAAAAGCACGAATACTATTATAATTTTTCAATTAAATAATTCCGAGAATATAATTGCTTTCCTTCTTTCAAAATAGTTTGCGGAAATACATATGATGTATATAAGTATAAATTACAGTAACCAAGTGAAAAAAACCGATACTCTATAGTGTTGATTAATATATTACATATATTTCAATGTTCTTAAACTGCCTGAGGATTATTGAGAATGTTTCAAGATTGTTCAACGTCAATAGCATCAAGTGATAGATAATAGTCTCCTCTTTCTCTTTCGCTCTTAGTCCGCGACCTCTAACTTTGCGCTTTGGGCAGGGCAAGTCTCACTGGGTTTGAGATATCTTTGCTTCCATTGGCTCAAAACTATATTTAAATATTTTTCAAAAATTCGAAATTTTCAAAAAATTTCATTCGGGACAATCATAGCTCCATAAAGCAGTCAAAAGGAACCTCAATTACACTAAAAGGGGTTCCAATGATGGAAGAGAAACACAATATATATATATATATATATATATATATATATATATATAGCTGGTGAAAAGTCTCTATGAAAAACTGCAAAATATTTATGTATTATGGGTGATATGTTGAAAATCGATTTATTTTATAAGCATTTGATAGTATTGCAAGAAAGTTTCAAAATGCTGAAACTGTAAGAAAAAATTGGTTCTTAGCACTAAATTCTTTAAGCCCTTATAACTCAAAAACTGATGAAAATATTGAAAATATGAGAGCAGCACTAGATGGAAGAGTGTCTCATCTCTTTCTCTCTCTTTTTAATAATAACAAAAAATGACTAGATTTTAATATTATATACAGAGGAACACTGAATTTAGTTGATATTGTAAATGTAGATTATTTTGCCAAAGACTAAGGGTTAATGACTAAAATTGNATATATATATATATATATATATATATATATAGCTGGTAAAAAGTCTATATGAGAAACTGCAAAAAAATTTGCGTATTATGGGTGGTATTTTGAAAATCGATATATTTTATAAGCATTTGATAGTATTGCAAGAAAGTTTCAAAATGCTGAAACTGTAAGAAAAAATTGGTTCTTAGCACTAAATTCTTTAAGCCCTTATAACTCAAAAACTGATGAAAATATTGAAAATATGAGAGCAGCACTAGATGGAAGAGTGTCTCATCTCTTTCTCTCTCTTTTTAATAATAACAAAAAATGACTAGATTTTAATATTATATACAGAGGAACACTGAATTTAGTTGATATTGTAAATGTAGATTATTTTGCCAAAGACTAAGGGTTAATGACTAAAATTGAGAAGCTAAATTTAGTAATTGTTGACTTTGTTAGAAAATTAGGCCTGCAATATAAAATATTAGACTAAAAATATCACTTGTTGAATTGTGATTGAATTACTTAGATTTGACATAACAGCATATGTTTTTAAATTGTCTTTAGTAGTTTACATAAGTTTAAATATGTTTTATACAATATTTCTGGTATAAATTTTCTTCAATTACTTCGTTATAAACAGGGAAACAAAAAATTGAACTATACTTATATATTACAAAATAACTTGAACTAAAATGGCAAACATTTAAATAATTATTCATAAAAAAATTAAAAAATTACTTTTGGAAACAATTATTATACTTACATGTTCAAATGTATTTCTATAATGGAATTAATTACTTTATTGATTATTGAATTTATTTATACTTCAATTTTGTCTTAAATGACTATAAAAATATAAACTAATTTATTTGAAAAAAATACATTGTAAAATTTCATAATAGTTTTTGTTCTAACTGTAGACATGATTTGTCAATCGATGAATATCAACGTTGAGTTTTAAAATCTAAACAGCCAGGTAATTGACAATCTCTGTGATGATAAGTATTAACAGGAATCTCTATAATTGCCTCTACCTAGATGAATCTTTGTTTTGTTGACAAAAAATTATTTTCTTCAATATGCTTTATCATATTTTATATTCACTATTTAAATGAATTGTGAGAAATATGATTAACTTTGAGTGAGGGAAAGAATGAAAATCTAAACTTATTGCATTCATAAATATGTATAATTAAGGAAAACAAATATTTTTTGACAACTTCGTTTGGATTTTGCTTTCCATTTTTAACTTCTACCAACTTGAATATTGAAAAATTGGAGGAGGGACTATTAATTGTCATAAATGGAAGTCAATTATTAGATTTTATCTTCTCAAATTGGTAATACATTATTGGTTTCATAGTTAATGGGAATTATTACAACTATATACCGAAATAAAGCAGCTGATTTATAACTGTATTTTAGTTTTGATAAATCCTAGCTAAATTTTTTAGAATGAAGAACTATTAAACAAAAATGCAATACTGAATCCTACATATAAATTTTTGAAGGGTTTCCAATTTCTTCTTTTATCAATTACAGTTTTTTCGTAATTCAAAATTTATGCACGTACCGAGTATATTCTGCATTAGCTTATAAAAACTTGCTTTGAAGGAAGCTAAATTGACATATTGTACTTATGCACACATCATATGTTTTATTAAAGTGAATAATGTTTCGTATTTGAAATTCCAATTTTTGGATATTTCTAATAAAATTCCATGAAATAAGAATATAATTTTTAATTACCCCTGTGTTTTAGTTGTACTTCCTTTTTAATTGAAATTCTAATGGGAGTCGTACATGATTTTACTTCTTATTTTATTTACTCAAAGAATATTTTATTTTGAACCAATATTTTTGAGATAAGTTTGTGCATAATTATATTTATTAAGAACACTCAAGCAATGTCTACAAGAATACATGAAGCTATATGTACATTAAATGAAAATGTTATTGCTGTTTAATTGTATTTGAAAACATTATTTATTAGGTCAGAATATATGACTATGCTTAGAATAGGAAGATGTAACTCCGATAAAGATTTGAGCTTGAATTTAACAGAAGTGATTTTGAGGTTGGATACCTTTCATATTTTTATGATGGATATATTATATACTCTTAATCAACATATAAAGTATTAGAAATATCCATGATTTACTAAAGTTGATTATTGCTTAAAAACTTCATAAATAATTGGAAATTATTGTTCTAACTCTATGTAAATATGAAAATTTTTATACCAATTCATTAAAATTCTATTTTATATTTTTTGTAAAAAATTTATTATAATGAAACAATTGCTCAACGATAGAAAAATTTTATTTATTAAATTCTGATAAGATAAGATAAGATAAGGTATTCTATATTTAGAGACTTTTATTTACAATTTCAGAAACTGATAAATTCTCTAAATAGCGTCAATAATGTACAAAAATAATAAAAAAGACATGAAATATATACAAGAAAAGCGTCATTTTAGGCTACGGATATTATAGTTTTGTAGTAGTAGTAATTAACTAGTAATAGAGAAATATTTTTTTCGTATCCTTGCATAGTTAGCAATGCCCATACAATATGAAATTGTGTTTCTGTAGTCACAATATTGTTAATTTTTTCAAAGTTAGCCAAGGTTCGTTAGAAAGTTTGAATATAAGTGTATAACATAAAGATCAGGTATATTCTTAATAAAATTTTTATGAACTCAATATGTTGTGTTGTGTACACATTAAAAGTTCTACATAGCAAAACACAAGTGCAAGCCCTCTAAAACCTAGTGATGGAGATGAATGAAGTGCAGTTGAAATTTATAATTCACTCAATTGCTACTGTGTAGGGTACTGGATTCATTGCATGTTATACATTAAGATAGCAACGCATGTAAAGGGAACGTGTGTCACCTAGCTTAGAAAACAAATTTTTTAAAAATTAACCCACCTTAAAAAACTTAACCTAATGTAATATTTTGATTACATTTCTAAGTAAGTCAACGAACCGAGCTTCTAACGAGCCGAGCCGAGCCGAGCCGNACTGAGCCGAACCGAGCCCACCTTGAGCAGAGCATCGGATATAAAACGAGCCTTTTTCAGCAAAGTAAAAATATAGTACTGGTTGTTAATTTGATTAGGAGGTTTTTCTTATTTTTCATTCAAAATGCCTTTCTAATAATCTTATTTTAAAAATTTTTATTAAATATTAGAGAGAGCAATTTAAAATATTTTGAGAGTTCAAGATTTTTTAAAAAATTTCGAGCTGAAACGAGCCTCATTGAAAGATTTTAATGTGGCGAGGAGAGCGGAACTTACTCAAGATTTAAACGAGCCGAGCCTAGAAATTTCAATTCGTTGACAAGTATGTTCCTTAAATATATATAATTAAGCAATTAATTTTCTGAAACAATTTTTCATAACATTTTGTGAATTTATTGCAATTAAGACTGAAAGGAAACCTAGAAATATGACAAAGAAATTGCGAAACCGGTAAATTCCACTAATTAGAGAGAAGTTGTATTTTTGCGAGGAAGTAACTATCGATGGGGGAAATAATTTAAAAATAATTCTTAAGTGTCCATTTGGATGATTTCATTAAAAACTTTCAAACAATACAAAAATCAATAAAAGAAATGTACTTAATTGCATAAAAGGAGCTTGTGCTAAGAGAAAGCAATTTCGAAGAAAGATGCTTTAACTTCATATATTAATAGAGCAAACTTTAAAACTTGAAGTTACATCACATTTTCAAAGCTTTTTTTAATAGACAAGGGCGACAAAATTCCAGTATCTATTTTTTCTCTCTCTTTTCGTGTTGCATTAATTTAATGGGTCGCAACAAATTAAATTCTTCTCTCAAAGATAAGGAATTTTTTCTGCGCGATAATTTCTTATCTGACACATAAGCCGTAATTTGTTGGCAATATTTGAAATTTTCTTATTTATTTTATTGTTATGTATTAATTTGATGAATTACAAATATATAACACAATTTTTTTATTAAGCTTTTTTTAACCTTGATAATGTCCCATTAATAATTCGAATATCTATGACCGTGTAATGATATTTTCATATCACTACTTCTTTAGTTTCAAGAATGTTTTTGTGCTTTGTTTTGAATTAACGTCATTGCGTTTATTTGCAATAAAAAGGAAATTCATTGTTAAGTATGTTAGAGAATTTGAAAGAAAATTTGATTAGTAATATAAGATTGATATTCAAATTATAAAAAGCCTGATAATATCAGATTATTTGAACAAGCGTTATAAAAATACAGGTTATAGAATTCATTTTCAAATCTTTGAAAAATTGAAGGTCAAAAGACTTATGCGTATTACTTGAGATCGATTAGACTGCTAACTAAAAATACGACAAGCAAACCAGAAGCAAAACATAAGTTTTCTAATTTGGAAGAAAATAGTCAATGATGGACCTCATTGAAATAAACGATGCAATTTTGAATTCGTTTATTGCATTGAAGTCAGCTCTAGTAATACAGTCTCTGTTTGTGTTGCAAGAACGATTTTTTTTAAATTTTCACAAGAAATCTTCAAGAAACACTTAAATATTTTGTGTCAACGATCTTCTGCCATTCTCCTCAATTACAAAAAATCCTGCCGATTTTTCAAATTCTCTATTTTCTCGTTGATCTTTTTAGTTAGGAAATAATATTCAACATCTGCTTTGGTTTAGCAACTATCTTAAAACTAATTACAACCTCAGTTTGCTCTTACTGAACCTATTCAAACTGTAGAACAATGTTTTCAACTACAATATCTTTCTGGGATTTTTGGTCCTGATATTGAATTAATGCTCGTGTGTGTAAATATACAAAATAAGAAATCTACATTAATCTCAACCGGGGCCGTACACAGGATTTTCTAATAGGCTGGGAACATCTCAGTCATGATCATGTGACTCACAAAAGCGGGGCTAAGCTACGGAAAATTTTTTAGAAACAAAATGCAAATCAGGCCCATAGTTTTTAAATATTTTTTATTTAACCAATTTAATTCAATTTTGAAAACCTGAAGATGTCCCCCTCGTGTAGGCCTACGCCACTGATCTCAACTTGACCTGTTTTTTTTAAATAATTTCAAAAAAATCAATTACTGCTCTAAATAGAGCGCTTTCAGCATTAAATATTATAAAATAAATCAGGAATCAAGTAATCAGGAATAAAAAATGTAGATCCTTGTGCTTAAGCAAAAATGCGACATTATGTATGTTTCCTAAAATTTACTTGTAATGTAACGCCATCTTGTGTTTACAGTTTTCATAATTTATTTTCCAAAATCTTTCACTCATTTTAAATCAATATTTTGAATTTCAAAAAAGTTATTTTTGCTTTAATGAAACCAGTCCACACCGGGATTTTGAATTGCAACGTTCTAAAAGCATTCTTATTGAATAGTTTTAAGAATTGAAAGTAAGTCAATCAGAAATTAGTTGAAGTTTGTGGATATTGACACAATGGGCAAAGTTTAAAATTAAAATTTACAAAATTATTGAGAGTTTTTCAAAGTAAGAAAAATACTAAGGTGAATGAAAGAAGGATAAACCAAAACGGGGAATGCATTTCCCATGAACTGCCGGACTCAGTGAATTTACTTTCCTAAAATATTTAGAACTTTTAAGTATCATATTGAGGCTAGATTCTTAGTACAATAATTTCCAAATTATCCAATTTTGAATTGTTTCTGTTTAGTTTTTGCACAACGTAGGGTCTGAAGTGGGACAGATTTTAATTTCTGTCCCAGCTTGCTATAACATACGTAAATATTGTCGTATGTTCAGCTATCAATTAGTAATCTCGTCTGCTCCTACGTCTCTCCACATGTTTCATTCTTCTGTCCAGCATTAATTACCCAGCTAATTTGGATCCATGTTCTCAGAGGCTTTATTCTCTAGTAGTATTGATTTCAAAGGGTAAAAATAATCGACCTCAAAATTTATGTACGTCTTACTGCTCTGAAAGACGACATACTAACTATTAGCAGTCCCATTAATTTTAAAACAAAGCAAGAAAAAGTAAATTATATTAAAATTCTTTTATCTTTAAAAAGCTTTGTATAAATCAATGTTTTTCTCGGTATCCTGGAATAATCGCATATGAATTTTGATGTTGCGTCGATGGAAATCATGTTTACGTTATGAGAAATTTCCAAATGCTAATCAGATCATTAATATGCAATATGAAATTTCTATAAAATTTCAAAAATTCAATTAAATCACCACGTAGTTTTGAAATATTCCATTTCTTCGTTCAGTACTTTAAAATTCAAAATAATTTTGATCTCTAGATTTTTAAGGGTAGCTTAAGCTTGTTTCACACATATTTTATGCGTTCAAAATGTGTAAATTCAATATTTGATTCTCAAATATACATTTATGAGTCAGATTAGAATAATTTATGCAAAATCAAATTTTCTAAAAGTAATAAGGCTCAGTTTTTGAATAACCATTGTTTTAGAAAATGTGTACATGCACTATATCAAAATAATGTTTTTAACTAATTAATGATTTTGCTTTATTTTATCAATTAGTAACAGCTACTCCATTCTTTGCCTTCAACTGCCCCCAAGCTTAATGTACCTTTCGATCGATCTTAGCAGTTTCATCAATCGCTATTTAGCAGTTATTCGGTGTATCCATCAAGATTTATGTTTCTTACAACAACAGCAATATAATGAGGTGTGTAGCTTTTCTAACATTACCATTTCAAATTTTACAGTATTTTAATTTTATCCAAACATACACAGCAAAAATTTTACATTTTACTACAATGATTAAAGAAAGAAATGAAATGTTTGCACATTTTCAGGTAAAGATATATGTCTTTAGAGAGCAGTGCGTTATACATAGAAAGGCTTTTCTCCACTTTGCAGAAAGTTGAGTTGTAAAATTTTTTATAATAGCTAATCATACTCAAAATATTTTCAAAGTGGTTTTTGAATATATCTAGGATGTTTGTTTATATCCTGCCTAAAATTCAAATATTCCATACCTTCTACTGCTATCAGCATATGATATAATCAGTGACATTCAAAACAGATAATATTTTTTTAAATTTTTATCTATTAAATACAAACTTAAGATATGAATGATGCCTAAATCCGTTACTTATGCACTGTAAACAATCTAAGATTTATAAGAGAAGTTTTAACTTTTGGTGTCCCTAATAAACTGAATGAATGAAAAATCGTTGCTGATGACCTTTGGATATAAGTTCTGATTTTCGCATGTGCAGGAAATTCTCAATTTCTTATTAGACAGCTGCGAACATCTTGTAGACATAGTGAGGTATATTTAATGTATAGCTTTTGCAAACATGCACATGGAGAATAATTGCTGATGCTTGAATTGACACATTGACATTTCTCTATGTAAACTAACGGAATAACTGCTGTGTAACACGAAATAAAATCTGTGGTATGCTCATCAGTGTACATAAGGAACATTTTTTTTTAACTTTAATTGTAATAAATGACATTTTCTTATTTTTCAGTTAAAACTATAGATTCTATGCAGGTATAGTATTACAATATTTTGAAATCTAATGGCAAATCATAAAATGTCTTATTAGCCTTATATCTACGAGCGTTATCTTAAAGTAACAAACTGATTTGTTCAAGTTTTCTACAATTTTATCCAAGCCTGTTAAGAAATATTAAAATCCTTTGATCTGAACACATTTATGGGTTTGTGCGAACTAATGTTATGACAAATTTTTGTGCTAAGAATTATTCCTGTGCCTGAAGTATACAAAAATATTAATTTTTTTCAATAAGAGATACATTATTTGTAAAAAATGCAAATTCTTAGCATGCCCAATCTTCAGATAATGTGTCGATGCAATATAACAATGGAAACATCAACTGTCCCAAAATATTTTGTTTCTGGAGAAAGAAAAAGTGTGAGACCAAAGAATTAAGGTTAAAATAGAAAAAAGCGACAATTATCTATCTTTTGGTGTTTTCAGAGTTTAAATATCTTTATTAGTTCGTGAGTTTGATTGAAAACATCACCGATTTTGAAAAACTCCTAAGAGAATAGAATTTTAAGTTCTCATTTCAATTCAGTCAGGAAAAACTATTCATTCTAAAAAATAAAAAAATGTTTTTCTATTGTAAATGCAATACAATATACATGGGCTCACGACGTCATCTTCATTTTCTTCATCCCAAAATATTATTTGATCCGAACAATTATGGTAATATCGCATGAGAAAACTTTAATATTGATGAAACTGCCAATGTATTCAGAATAAGTTTTTTTGAAAAAACTATATTATAGTATTTTCTAAATTTTAAAGCTTCTGAATCGTATAATTTGAAAGCCATATCTTTCAATTCAATTTTGACAAAGCCGATAATTTTTCACCAAAGACAATTAAATTTTTATGTATTCGTTCGCTCCTCTGCCATTCAAGTAGAGACGCATTTTCGAATAGAAGGACGATATGAAAGACAATATACGTATCAATTAGAATAGTTTATGAATTTGACAACTGTCAGAAATATTTGCCATTTTGTTTATACTTAGATGTACTCAATAAAACTGTCTACTTAGCAACCATTTATTCTTGGGACTATCTCTAATGCATTTTTTATGAGTTCCGTAAACTTGATTAATGTGGAGGAAATATATACACAGAATAAAACACCAAATGTGAATTCTTTAATTGTTCATGATCTTGCCATTACATTTTTGTCTATTGATTTTCAAAATATCAGAGGATGAGAAAATCTTGGTTTACCTAAATGTGTTTGCGTGTTGATACCTTCAAACATTAGTCTGAATTTTGTTAAACAATTAATAGATAAGGGTGAAGTTTTACGATTTTAAGTAATGACCATTTTCTCTTCCTACACAAATGTACATCAAACATTTTTTGAAGCGGACCGTCCAAATAAAAAAATTGGCTAGAACAATAGTTGACTGAAAAGTTTTGAGAAAATTTATTTGAATGTTAATTTTCAAAAGCTATTATATTATTTTCAGTACATTTCATAATCTGAATATTCACCATACATTGTTTTAGGTATTGCAAAATAAAATTGAAAATTTGCATAAAACTCATCTTTGAAATCCCAACAATTTTCTTTGAAAAATAATTTTGGAAAAAAAGTTTTGATCATTGAAACAGGTCTTTTGCTTTCTTTAAAAAATGCCTTTCCATCTCTGGTTTCTACTTAAAACAAAATATCTTGCATAAATAGATCACCACGGCAACTACAGCCTTGGACATAAACGTCGCAAATATAATATAAAACAGAAGTTAACTGAATTTTATTAACAATAATAGCCGAAACAACCACAACACAAAATTAAAATTAGATACACGTGCTTTTAGTATTTCATAGATTATCCTGTATTATATATAAATTTAGACAAAAAGAAGGTATTTAAAGGTTTCTATTATTCTTTTTAAAATGAATAATTTCAGCTGTGTTTAAGCAATTGCTGTCTTGCAACCTCAACAGGCCGTATGAATTCGGTCTAGCTAATGACTCCTCAGCTGGTTTACTGTGTTTTATACATCCCTGACAGAAAGTATTGTCTCTAGTACTAATTTTCAAAAAATTTGATCACATTCTAAATACACCAAGGTTTTATAATCATGTTGTTGCATCGTGCCTCATCACGCCAAAATTTTGCTGTTGTCTGTTTCAAATCTATCAAAGTGTCAAAGATTAGAGATTTATTGTAAAATATCAAAAAAATGTTCACGAGGCGCAATACTTCTGCCAGGGGTGTATGTGTATCCTGTTCCCATGAACTATGTTTCTCATAAAAGCGTTTGATAAATTGTAATATCGAAATCTGTGCTAAAATCCTGTTATTGGGATCGGTCACAGAGTCTTAAAGGAAATTTCGTATCCTAATAGAATTTGCAAAAATTAGGTAAATGACCTACAATTTAAATTTATGAGAAATTATAGTCATTTTAATAACATATCTCAATGGCGGCTTCATCACCTATAATAATGGAGCATAACACGATTGAAGCGTTCGATTGAAAAATATTCCGCACATGTTTTTATTACGATTTTTTCGAATAGTATGCACTGCAAAAGTGATAAAACTAGAATACATGTGAAGTATTACATACAAGATATTAATGCCCTATTCACAGCTACCCATACTAAATGTCTATACAGCAATGCGTTAGTAGATATTTCAAAATTATTTCTCTATCCAATTATTTTTCACGCGTAAGTAGTTATCACACTTACAACTAAATACCAGCCAAATGATTTATTTTCAATTTACTGAGATTTCAGAGCTAGCTAGTGCTAAAATGGTCCTCTAAAAAAAGTTTCAATGAATTTTTATTTTTGATGGATCGTTATATTTTCATTTTTAGATTATGTTTTTTATTGTAGTAAGATACAAAGTTAGCCCAAATTTTGCAAGCAATATTAATTAAAAGATTATTACTTTCTGAAAAATTATAATTTTCAGGTTTTAAGAAAATTTATTCAATTTAGTTTCATGGAAAATTGGGAAGTATGCTATTAATCCAACATAAGTACCAAGATTAAATTTTTAATAAATGAACCTAGAACAGTGACAGTTAAATTATCCATGTATCCGCGAGTTCTTGTCATATAGACGTCCCACCTAAATACTGAGTTTATTGAAAAACTTCCATATTAATGTAAGTAAATGAAATTAACATAAAAAGTGTCCACAACAATTCGGAAGGTCTCAATGTGAACGATGATAGCGAATAACTCTTACAACAAATATACAGCCTGTAGTCAAGCCTGGAAATGAATCAGATTTTCTTGACCTTAATCGACTGGGTCTTAACAATTTCAGACTCGACCCGGTCCAGTTAGTTTCTGACCCGACCTTACTTAACCGGACGTGATTTATTATAATAAAAAGTCTTTTTCTTTATTAGAAACTAGATTTTTTATGTCTATAACCATAACAATCAATTTTTATTGTATTTAATAGGATTACAACAAATTCAATTGAATTAACGCTAAAGTATGATGTGATCATTTTCACTAGCGTTGATTTGTCACATTTTTGACAGATATTATACAAGCCTGCAAACAAATAATGAAAGCCTTTTAAATAGACACAATGAAGATTGTAATAAAGTGTATTCTTTTTTGCCTGAAGTAAATGCAAATAGAATTGTTTTTGTAAAAATATTCAAATTCTTTCCATTCCTAGTGCTCAGATAACGAGGTGGTCTTATCCTCATGGGAACAAACACTACCTTCAAATATTTTTTTCTGAAGACAAGCTGAGTGAGTCCCGTCAAAGCGCAACTGGACTGGACAGAGATAGGTCACGAATTTAGTCGGGTAAGTAAAATGGTACAATTCTCTATCTCGTAAGTTTTAAGCTTGTAAAAATTTTTTGATGAAGTCATCAAAGGTTTTGAGCAATTCCTAGTAGAAATACTGAAATATGTGTGTACTATTTCACTGAATGTACATCCTGAATCTTAAATTTTGCCCCAAAAAGGTTTATTTACCGATCCGGAAAATTTCCGGCAAAATTTTTATCCTACTCGGCTAATTGTTGCCTCAATTCAATCCGACCAGATGCCCCGGTCAATCCGGTTCCGGGCCTGCCTATAATAACTAACATAATTTCAAAGACAATATATTTCGAAAATAATACAAAATTTATAACTCCAAGCTAGATATATAATATATAATAATAATTAATTTATGTGTATCTGTGTGTGAGTGTGCCATACTTATGTGCTGCAAGAGGTAGGTAAATGTGTTTTTGATATTTGATTTCTCTTGTTGGTTTAGAAGAGCTATTTTAAGCTCTTTTTTAATTTTTTTAGCAATTTTTTTCAATTCTAATCTCATTTTTTTAATTGATACCGAATAATACAAAAGCAGTTCAATAAAAACTAGGAAAAAAGATATTACTAGAAACATATTCGTTTGATCTTCCTCTTAGAATTAAGAAATTGAGTAGAAATGATATTAATTTTAAACGTTTTTACATATACATAAAATTGAATCTGCAAAAAATTCTAACTTTACCTATAATCATTAATAAAAATATAATAGCCTTCACACAAGCATGAAAAATATATTTTAAGATGATTGTAGATAGCACCCTTCTAGATCAGTGGTTCTTAACATCAACCAAGGATCTCATTGAATTTATTTTCATTTTGTACTTAGCTACTCACTTATCTTAAAAAATAGCTATATCTCTTTAAAAAAGGTCGAGAACCACTTATCTAGATAGCAATCTGAAACAGTTTTAGAAACAAGAGATAACCCTTTCACACTCTTTCTGTACTTTCATTTTCCCAATTCTTTTGATATTTAAAGAAATTGAGGGGCTTAAGTTAACTGGAATACATATTATTGCTTTGATTCCAACTTAGATTGATTTTTTTGCACCGTTTGCACAATCTTAGCACACTTCAGTTAGTAACTTAAGATTATCATGATATTTAATATCAGTGTCTTTCAAATTACAATGTTTCGTAGCTGCAAATTATAGCTGCTCGCATATTGATTTAAAGAAATTTGTTTTATTTCCAGAATAATTGAAATTAGCTTGATGAATTTTTTTGTAGAAATAAACTGTAAGCCTACTAAGGATGAGCTAAGTAAGTTTCTCCGGAATTTTATTTTTTTCAAAACAATTCTTATAAATAAACTCCATGTTTGATCTGAATAACAGCATATGGGTCAAATAAAAATATTTGTTAAAAGGGTTTTTATAATGCTTATTAGTACAGAATAACTTATCCTAATGAACAGTAATAGGTGTTACTCTTCATTTGCATATAAGTCATGTGCCAATTTTTTAGGACAAAATTTCACACATTTCAAAGAATCAATATTATATTAAAATAGAACTTTGCAATGAGCCCAAAATCTGATGAGCAAACATGTGTTAAGGGAATTCTATGGGTATTATTAGGAAATCTTCTGCATTTTCTGATTTAATAATGTTCTAAGAACCTTTTTGAAAATAGAAGGAAATATTGTTGTACTTACTCTATACTACCCATTGATTGTGATCATTATCTTGATCGATTCAGAGATCATCTCATTATAGAGGACAATTCTTTACCCTGTGGAGCTTACTGATCTTAGAAATTGAGATATGAGTGCATAAAAATTTCTTATAGAAGCATCTGAGATTTTGAGTATTTACTTTAATCTATTTACTAAAGTTTTATGAAGTTAATTTTTTTTAAACGAACTTGGCCTATGTAATTGAAAATATCCTTAAAAGCTCAATTTTTTTTACTTAACCTATAACACTTTTCGCGAAATACTTCTTGATTATTATATGACTGAGTGATTTTTTAACATATAATAGATTTGAAACATCTTAAGCAAAATTGACACGGCTTTTGGAGGAAAACATAAATTTATCGATTTTAGGCCATTCAACCAATGCATCACGCGTTTTGACGTTTTTGACTAACACCCATTGTTGATGTAGTGGGGAATGCCAAGATAAGAACCGATTTTAAATTAATCGTCCCATGATATTGTTAATGAGACAATATCCGTTTGCATCTGCCACGTTTGCAGTTGTCGCCGTGCCGTCATTTACAACGCAGGTGCTGGATACTGATTGGTAAATTGCAATATTAGCATTTAGCTGTTTCAAAATTAAATTATTAGCGAGAGTTTATTGCAGAAATATGGAAGATCCCAATGATAGTGTTGTCCCCACTTTGTTAGGAACTAACAATGAAATGCTTCCAAATTTTGAGGAAATGTTTTCTCTTAACAAAACCCGATCAGATCAGTAAGTTCCATTTTAAATAATGCTCTTTCACATATATATTTAGAATGGCAAATACATATAATATAATTCTGACATATACAACAAATATCGATATAAAAGCAAAGGTGTTTATTTCATAAATGTGATAGCAATAATGTATCCTGATTAGGTACATCGTTGCAACCAAATAATATTAAACCTCTTACGTTATATTTGCAATTTAATAATATATATATATATATATATATATATATATA
>CABFPE010000135.1:651111-671793 GCA_900660155.1 Hofstenia miamia | reverse complement strand
TATATATATATATATTTCCTCTCTTATTAGCAGGTAAAAGCCTCTAAGCAATCAATCTTCTTTATTGGAAATAAATCCGCCATATTTACTTTTCTTAGTGACAGTTTATATTGATTTATTCATAATTTACCAAGAATCCAAGAATATGTATTTTATTCTATATTTTCAATATAATTTAGACTAAATTTGGACTAAGTTTTGATGTATAGAGTGAGCGTTTTGTAAAGATAGTTTCGAACTCTATGTGATTATATTTCAAAATTTCTTTTCAAAGTCTAGTTACTCCAATCTTATTCTTTCAATTAAAAAAACCCACATTATTTGGAGGGATTTGCAAAAAGTTTTTAATAATTCACTATGAATATAAAGTGCTGCGTATATTATCATTACTACAAAGAACTGAGTTACCATTGCATAACAGCATATTAATGCAGCATATTTGCTTAGTTCACAATTTTTAGGAAATTCTTGATCTATTAATATCTAGAGATGAACTAAGATTATTGCTGTTTGGTGTTATTTTACGAGTAGAAAAGAATCCGTTTTTAAAACATTTTCAATAACGGTTTCCGAACATCAATCTTACTTCGTGAAAATCAATGAATTTTAAGCAGGTTGCCTAATTGGAACCTCATCTAGTCGATCGTGTGTTGTCACTCGTTTTAAAATATTACCTAAATAGTATATTTTCACTTTGTTTTAAGACACAACTTAAATTTAAAATTCATTAGAATTTCAAATGCTGCGTGTGTTTGACATCAAATTTAGAGGAAGCTGTACGTTTGCAATTGTTCTGCTTGAAGTAATTTGATTAAATCCTTAATAAGTGCATCAGAAATTAAATTAGAAATCGAATTTTGAAAATGGAAATTTTGTTTTTGGATAGGTTTATTATTATTTTAAAAATTCAGAATCATGACTTAAGCTACATCTTCAGAATCATGATGGTTTGGACATTGATTGGTAGATTCATATAATCCTTTAGGTATTCAAGAATTTATTTACTTTCAAAAATTTATAAAATTACTCAGATATATAGGCCTTCATGTTGAGCGATCGCTATTAAAATTTACAAAGATATTAAACTTCAAACCACCAAAGAATTTTTGAAAATCTGTAATGGTTGCTTAAAACAGAATTTAGACGATCATAGGTCTTCAACTAATTANTGGGCAAGTACAAGGGGTGGGGACTCATTCAATGCAAACATTTGATAAAGCCTTTCAAGGAAATGAGCACCCCAATTAAATTTAGCCCCTCCAAATTTTAAAATTACAATTCTCAAATTTCTTAATAGGCTTGGGGAAAATTGTTTTCAAATGTGAGCACCACTGCCTGTATTTCTAAAACACACCAGGCAACTTAAGTTTAGAATTTTTTAATAAACAATCTCTAATGTATATTTTTAAAAAAAAGGATAAGATAATTACATATTAAAGTCAGAAATTAATCTCTGGTAGATTTAATATAGTTCTTAACACTGGAAAGCTCCCACAATTCTATGTATTAAATTCATGCAGTTTTCAGAATTGCCTCATTCAAGTAAAACTAACGAAAACAAAGCAAATGACAGAAAATTGTCAGAAGAACAAAATAAGCTGTTTTTCTATTTAAATTCTCATTACATGAGGCATTACAAATGTACTCAAGATGTGCAATGTGGTTAAATTTGACCACTCGAACTTTCTAGTGTTAAGAAATCAAAAATATATTCTTGATAAAATATTCAGATCTTTTTCTATCAAATCTTCAAAATGTTTGCATTTCTTGATATTTTTGTAAAGAAACGTTCGTCAAGTTCGAAGATCGAATTTGAAATATTTGTCGATCTTCAGATAGCCAACATAACATCGCAGGCAACTTGCACAGATTTACTATGTAGACAAACTTGCGTTAACAAAATTATTGTGTTAGGGAGAACCACGCTTGATGTCTTCAATTATGAAATAATAATATCTCATGCTCTCTATCAAATTTTCCAGTATTTGAAATGTTACNCTGCCTGTTCTTCTAAAACACATCAGGCAACTTAAGTTTAGAATTTGTTAATAAACAATGTCTAATGTATATTTTTTAAAAATAAGATAAGATAATTACATCTTAAGGTCAGAAATTAATCTCCGGGTAGATTTAATATAGTTCTTAACACTGGAAAGCCCCACAATTCTATATCTTAAATTCATGCAGTTTTCAGAATTGCCTCATTCAAGTAAAACTAACGAAAACAAAGCAAATGAAAGAAAATTGTCAGAAGAACAAAATAAGCTGTTTTTCTATTTAAATTCTCACTACATGAGGCATTACAAATTCGCTCAAGATGTGCAATGTGGTCAAATTTGCCACTCGGATTTCTAGTGTTAAGAAATCAAAAATATATTCTTGATAAAATACTCCGATCTTTTTCTATCAAATCTTCAAAATGTTTCCATCTCTTGATATTTTTGTAAAGAAACGTTCGTCAAGTTCGAAGATCGGATTTGAAATATATGTCCATCTTCAGATAGCCAACATATCATCGCAGGCAACTTGCACAGATTTACTATGTAGACAAACTTGCGTTAAAAAATTATTGTGTTAGGGAGAACCACACTTTATGTCTTCAATTATGAAATAAAAATATCTCATGCTCTCTATCAAATTTTGCAGGATTTGAAATGTTACTGAAGATCATTAATTCATATGGTAATACTGTGTTTATTTAGCAGTTATTTTTGATGGATACGCTATTGTTTATTAGATGTAAGTTTTCAGTAGCTGCTACAAATTTGGAAAAAATTCTAATGGTAGTTTATATCAGTTGAGTGAGTTGTATAGCAAACAGATTGTGAGTAAGACTTAGTGACAATTAGTCTATTAGCATTGAGTGTCTGACAAAATTTTTGCACTTGAATAGATTCCCTGAGTCACCGTCGAAACCGTCGTAAGACATCCGGGTCTTACTTTTAATTATTTGTTCATCCGAACATTATTTGAATCACGAATTGAAAATATTGGCATAACTCCAAAACTATAAAGCATTACTTACAACGATATAAAATGATTGCTACAACATGTTTCTTTAGAGATCTTTTTAATGCATTCTAAATAGCAATGGTCATTTTATATATGATCGCGTTAAATACCGAAATTTTTTTGGGTTATAAAAGTTAAAATATGCAATGGGATTTTTTCCAAGGCTTTTATTTATTTCAGGGTTTGGTATATCGAAAAACTAGCCGTGTACTTTATTTTTTGTCATTTCTAATTAAATATTTTGATTTTGGAGTATGTCGCGATTGTTGATCACTTGAAATGAAGGACTAACGTTATTCCTAAATTTAATTTTAGGGTTTATGTTAAGTTAGCGCTTGTATATATCGAATAAATTTGGTAAAATATTCTTAGTTAAAAATTTTTTATTAGATTATTTGATGTGCACAGCAAGCAGATTACCATAGTTCCGTAAAATCAGCTTAAAACTACCATCGCCAATAACAAGCAAATCAATTACACAGGGGTCTGTGGTAGAAGATATTGAATAGATATATGCGCATGTTAGACACATGCACTGTATAATAAAGCATTAATTGTGTAGTTTTATATTGTATTATAAATTTCACACGCATATGAATTTAATTAAAACTTTGCGTTATTTACAACATCCATATATAGAGTTTTAATGTTACCTTCTTGTTTTGATGAACACAATTATTTTATTCGGTCTTGGATTTGTTGATATTAATATTAACGTGATGTGCTTGGCTTGCTAAGAAATTAACATTCGATTGATTCAGTACAATATTAAATTTGATAGAATAGCAGTTGCAATAGAAAAATTAACAAGTTTGAACACAGAAATAAATAAATAGGCTTATATAAAATCCTAAAGGCAATTGGTTTTGAAAAAAAACTGCACATTAGGTTTTCCATATGTGTCCCATAAAAGAAGCTTGTATTAGGTAGGTTGGGGTGATCTATTCGTCACACTGAAAATAATTCAAAAGTAATTGCCAGACATTTTTGCTAAAAGTTTGCATCTAATGACAGTGAAAAATTAGATGCTCATTAATTTCTTAAAATTTAATTATTATGTTTAAGAAGCATTCGATTGCGCAAACGTTTTTCTTGAATTTTTTCGTATAGATTGAAAAATACACTGCTTTTTGTCTAATGGTCAAATTTGCTAGAAGTGGTTATGGTTATGATGACAATAATCGTTAATTAAAATTAATTTAACGCTAAGCAGCTATAGGGGTTCTAAGAAAAAACTCTTTTTGCCAATATTTATGGCAATCTACTCCAAGCCTATTATTCAATTAAAAGTTGCATATTCTGCCACTCTTAATGTTCAGGGAAATCCCATGGAAGCAACAATCAAACATACTGTTTCTATTTGCATAGATACACCAAATTCCGAGTCGTGATTTGTGATTTTGTGCATGAATGTTTTAAAAATTAAATTGTGAGAATAGAGTTGGTTTAAAAAAGGTGGGAATGAGTCATTTATTGCATTGGGGCGTTGTAAACTAGACAAGCATTCTGAACAAAGATAATAAATTTGTCATTATCTGCAATTGCATAAATCACGATTATATGTGCTGATCGTTTTACGAATTTTATTTTGAAGGTCTGGGATATCAATCTTTTCATTAATTGGTTTTTAAATTACAAAAAAGCTAATGATGCAACTAGTAAACTGAATTTGAATCTTTTGCAGAATTTCGCATTATAATATAACTCTTAATAAATAGGGTTTTCAAAGCAATTGCTAAAATCTTGAACAAGGTTTTCTTTAAAACTACAGAAAATTAAGTTAATTTTTAAATTAAAATAAGTTCATTATTTCAAGTTATTGGGAATAAATGACACCTGATTACCTCAAGAGAACGTAATTGTAAAACTACGTTCAGATTTCAATCTATCTCTCAGATTGCTTTCTCTTACTGTATGACATTCCGGAAGAAACTGTAGAGCTTTATCTAGAAATAGAGAAAATGGCATTCAGTTCTACTCTAAATACGTTAACAAAATAAAAGATTATAATTTCAAAATGTTGATGAATGTAATTTCAGTAATTAACATTAATTTTATATGAAAGTTTGTTAAATGCTTTTAAAGGAATATTTTTAGCACATTATTTTCCAATTATTTAAAAGACATTTAGCAGTTTTCATCAAAGGCAATTTTCTGGGTTTATCCAAAAACTAGTTGAAAGATTTATTTAATATCGGGAGTGAACATAATAAATGTGAAATTCAATTCGGAATTGAGTTAATGAAATGTTTGAGCTCAAATCAGCAGCATAATTTAGATTTAAATAAATTCTCAAAGTGATAAGAAAGAGCATATCAATTAAAAATATATTTCTTCATATGTAAATCATATAGCGACACGTATGCAATGTTTAAATAAATTGAAATTCCTATAATTTTTCTGGATTTTTGAGTTTGAAGGATAGCCTTGATGTTATGGAAATGCACATACACTTAGCATTGTTATTAGGTTATAGAAAACGTATTGAACAGTAAACAATATAGAATGCTAGTAATATTTTGAAGTATTATTTTATAATATGAATACCTGTGTGCAAATAATTTTTACAACAAAATTATAGAACTTAGATGGAAGTGAACTTTAAATAGATACTATATAATTATATCATATTCAACTTGTGATTTAGATATTGTCTATATAAATTTCTAAAAACTATATATATATTGAAAATTCAGAAAACCTCTGTTTGGAACATAATATAAAATTCAATTATAAAATGCTACAATTGCACAATATATGTCGAACGATTTGCTAAAAATACATACAAAGTTTCGCAAGATGTTGTCATGAAAAGTATCCGCTATTTTCAAATGAAAGTGTATTCTAAGTTATATCACTTTTCGTTGCGCTTAATTGCGATTGTGGATTCATGCCATTGTCAATTGTGTGTTTATACAACACTATATTACTAAATTTAGAAATATGTTCAGAGATGTTTTTTGTTTTGAACAGAATTTATGTTGAATTCGCCTTCTGCACTCACAAATATTTAAAAAATAGCAAAATTGTACTTAGTAGTAATTTATGTTCCTACTGTTGAAATACAAAACATTCTTTTAAATTTTGAAATAAAAGCAGAAACATGTTGACTAAATTGTCAATTATTTATTCGCTTGTTTTGGTATTTCTTTCTCTTGTGCGGCACTTTAAATAAATCTCTTTAAAACAATAGCTCCTGTTAAATTCCCATTAAGTGGATCTCCAGCTTTAATTTGTGCAGACAAAACAAAAAATGACTGAGAAAACTATTTTAGAAACAATTTTGCTTTTGTATTTGAACTTCAGTGCTTGCTGCAATATTTCATTGTTAGCATTAATTCAAAATATATTTTTTCCTGATTGCCCCTCCTAAATATTAAGACCTATTTTTAAGGAGGAATATTGTATATTGTTGGGATGAAATGTATGTGAAGTAAATATGCATTGGTGAAATATGCATGTTTTGTTGTGCAAAATGTTAGAAGAATTGTTACTGCTTTTCTAAAAGGCACTTAGCCTAAAAAATTAGTTTTGCAAAACAAATATTATGTTTTGAAATATAAAAAATGAATTTTTTAAATCATTTTTGATGTTTTTTGAAGTAAATATCAATTTCTTCTATAGATATATCAAACTTTTATTAAATTTGAAAGTTTGTCAACATGATAAGTCTATTTGGAAAACCAAAATACCAATAATGTTTCTGATATCACAAATTCAATGTATGCACTTTGTTCAAATCAGTGATCTTTTTATACATGTCAAAGCAAAGAGTAATCAATTAAAAAATTGAAATCTCATTTTCCTTGATTCGTTTTATAAGTGGCATTCTGTCATAAGCACACTAATTTATCTTGAAATCGACATTCATATGAAATATTAAAATCACAGTGTTATATAGAAACACGACTTAAATTGAGTTCCAAGAAATATTTCAGTGCAAAATAGACAATAACATGTTCTCTTTTGGAAGCACAAATTATGCTCAATTAGAATAAAGCAACGGTTGACAAATTTCCTATTCAATATGGGTCAATACTTTATGTGACCTTAATTAAAATTAAATGCGTGCATTTGGAAGTTCTTCATGCCTTTTTAATTTCATTCGCATTGCTTATGTATATATTAGAAAGCTTTGTTTATTAGATTCATGAATTTGGAATGTTAAATTGCAACATCTGGTGACGAGATCTATAAAAGTATCAGGGAATAGAGAAACAAAGAGCTTGAAAGAAATTATACGCCGTTTATATTGTAGATTATTCTAAAGTTTGCTTTGCAAAATAATACTTTTACTATTGGAAGTTTATATGATATAATGCACCTCTAATATGGTAATTTTATAAAAATTGATGATGCATGATATTCTACAGAAACATATAATTTTAAAAAAGTTGTTTTGTAAATTGAATTCTACAAATTTAAATTATAAAAAATTTTCTTAAAATTTCGCAATTCGTAATGAAAAAACAGAAAATTTTTAATCTTAACTCTGAATGCAAAGTAGTATATACATTTTCAAAGTGTTTTGAGATATGAAAACAGTGATTGAATCATTCTGGAAGTTTTCAACATTTTTTAGACCATTTATGTTATAATGCTTTTAGGTATTAATTTTTATTTGCACCCAATCAAATCTTAGTAAAAACTGGATTAGGTCTTGGGGAACTGATTGATATAGTATGTCCACTTATAAATAAACAATTTTTCAACAAATTTGTGCAAAACTAATTGCTTTTTTATTATTTTTATGATGAAACGGAATTTCGCTGTTAACATCAGTGAATATTTCCTGGTCTTCGGAGCTGGAGCAAGAGCCAGAGGCCGAAGCCGAAGCCGGAGCCAAAGAGCATATCATTTTCTGTGGAGCCAGAGCAAGAGCTGAAGTAACAGTTCAAATGCCGGCGGAGCAGGCGCTATACCCGGAACCAGATGTTTATGGAACCACTCCAGCTCCAAAGAGTTTTTTTTGAAAAGATATATTTACTAGTTGTTTTTTGTACCACAAATATCCTTGATGTTACAAAAAATCTATAAAAAATTCTTGGAAATTTTAAATATTTGCAAAAATTTTAAAAATCGCAAATATTCGTATTTGTGAATATATTGTAGCCGAGATCATTATGGAGTTAAAGCAGGAGCTGGAATCATTATTACCCAAAACTGCTGAGCGAGAGCAGGGGTTGGATCTAAAATTTGATCCGGAGCAAGGGCTGGAACAGCTTAATAATTCCCCCTGCTACGAAGTACTGAATGTTTCGGATAGCTTATTCAGAGTAGCAACTAATCAGACTTCTTAATATTGATTGTGTTTAATATTGATTAAAGTATTGAATCAACTCAAATTTGGCCCATTAGCATATAAACAGAAATTTGTTAAATTTAAGTCAAATTGCCATCCTCAAAAATCTGTATTAATAAGAGAGAAAAACACAAAGAAATCTTAAGCTGAATTTTATTTCGAATATATACTCAATGTAATTTATTTAATTCTTTTTACAGCACTTTCTGGCAAAGAGTGAGAATTTTTTCATCCAAATTCAAACAATGAAACTTTTTTAATGTGAATACATAATACAATAGAAATGACTTATATGTCTATCAGCATCATTGCCAGAAGCAATAGCAATCAATATATAATATAGGGAAGAGGAATTTCAAAACTTCCGCAATCCTGAAAAATATCCAAAATGACCATTTTAATCATTGCTTTAGAAAATTGAACAATCTGAATTTTTTAAAAATATATGATCAAAGAATACTTGGGCTCAATAAAAAATTGATTAACTCAAATTTTGGAAAGAATTTATTTAAAATTGGGTCTATATATTTCATTAATCAAAAACAATATAGAATTTAAATTGTATGTGGGACTTTCATTGTTCTTATGAATTGCAATTCGATATTTTGTAATGTGGATTTACTTCACCGCATTTCATAAATTCTGTCTTCTGGTATCTCTCATTCCAGCATTTCTTACATCAATTTCCATAGTTATGGCCTAAATAGATCGCTTGACATCGTACTGAACAGAAATAAACACAAAAATTCAAACTTTTTTTAAAAGGGTAAACTATTTTTCCAAATTTAAAAATAATTTGCTCCAAGCCTATTAGTGAGCCATGGAAATGTCTTTTGGGGAGCATGCTTTAATGCAATGATGAAAATTTTTACTAAAATGTATTGCTGTGGTTGAAATATTTCAAAAAATAACTACTTAAATTCTCCTCCACACCTAACGTTCATGTAATTTTATGGTTTCGAGCCAATGGAAGCAACAAGGAAGTTTGACTCTTTCTTAGTTTGTGAAAATATCTCCCAAACCCACTGAGGCGTGTCACGTGCAAAGTTAGAAGTAGCAGGGAGTCACGTGGTGCTTCCAGATTCAGCATAGCATTAGCAGTTTTAAGGTTTAGGCAGTTAAAGTTTTTTTCAAGGATCATGAAAAAATTTCAAAAATCACCAGGCTGCTTAAGATTAATAATGTGAGCTGCTAAATTATTTACAGGGCACTAAATTGCGGTCAAAACAATGTTAAAAGTAGGCTTAGAATTTAAAGTAAAATTTTGTATGTCACATTGAAAGATATTGTTTATTTTAAAAATATTCAGCGTAGCCAGACTTGAAATATTTCTTTTCTGTAAATTATCAGAAAAAACTACATGTAAAGTTGCCTCCAAGAATGTCCATAATCTGTCACACGTCCGAATCGATTGGATTTAATTATACATACGTCTTTATTATTTTAAAAAATTCGTTCGTCAAATTTCAATTATATAAATGTAGAAATCATTAAAGACAAATTGTTTAACAAAAACGTTGGTAGAAAATATGGAACTATGTACCGGAAAATAGAGTAACATGTGCTTCAGGACATTTTATTGAAAACAGAAATATTTCTTTAATCTGAAAACTGTTCGTTGAATAGACATGCACTGTCTTTTAATAATAATTATGATAGATTATTGTAAAACATTTAATTGGATATAATGGTTCCATTGTGCACCAAGTTCAATTCTATGCTTCTTTCAAAAAATTCAACACAAATGCTTTGTGACTTGCATAACATATTTTTAAGGTAAGATGTTTGAACCCTTGCTATAAACGCGAGGCTCATATGTGTAGTGGGATGTTAAACAACTTACTTCAACCCTATCTCAGCCGGGGAAGGTAATCTTCCTCAGTGCGCTCTTGAGAAATAATATTTTATCTCTAATTGCAAGAAGATTTTTTTACTTTTCTAAAAATATATTCAGAAACCAAATCATTAAAAGGGTAATAATAATTTTATGATAAATTTTTGAACTATATCGGTATTAATTTTTGTTGCATAAAACCAATATCTTATTAATTTCTTCCTTCTATCAAAAAATTTTTCCGTTTACTTAGATATATGTTACCTATGACCCTGCAAAATTTTATCGATTTTTATGACGTCAGTACACTAGCATATTGAATTGTTTATTCGCTTAATCAACCATATGTAAACTATAGTTCTATGAAACTTCTCGATGAATAGAATTAATTTTATGAGGTGTTGTTGCCCTTGGAGCACCCAGTGGTTTTACAAATGAAAAAAGTCCTACATGTGGATAGCGTTAGGTTATGCGGTAACGTGTGGGTGTAGATAATCTATGCGTAATTACATTATCTAAATATTCACAAAGGTAATTTGAAATCGTTAATCTTGAGCATTTCTGAAAATACTTTAAATATTTATTGTTGCATTAAAAGTCTATTTATATAAATTTGAATAATTAATACGAATGTTGGTTTGAACTCAAGTTGCCGGGGAGCGTAGTTAATAGAAATTATTTGGGAAATTCTCAATCTAATTTTTACTTACATCTGCTATACTCTCTAATTATAGAAAGGCATTGTTAATTGCTAATTTATACTCGAATTACTTTGTAGATGTCAAAGTAAATGTAATTGAAAACACATAATAAACTTTAAAAATATTATTACAGTGCTTTAAAGAAAATAATTTATTTTGATTATATTTAATAAATGCATCCCTTTAGCAACTTTTCTCAATTGTATATAATCGCTTGTGCTTGTGCATGTACAAATAAATCATGCGTTTAGAAACAAATATCATAACTTAATTTTTTGCGAATTGAAATGAATGCATTAGGACACTCTTTGGAAATCTAACAACATGCTTAATTAAAAACATTGTAAATATCAACAAACTGCTGCATTATGTATCTAAAGAAACGAATTGTTGGCATGAATTAGGGAAATTAACTTTGATATTTAACTACAAATAGCGAATATTCTAAGAAAAAAATTCTTTTTGTTTTGCTAGACACATCAATGGCTATATCATTTGAAATATCTTTTAACTTTAAGAAATTTTAAAATTTCATGCTTTCTGTTTACTTCCCAGTCTTGGAGATCGTGATTGGGAATAGGACCATGAAACAAAACAAAGGATGCGACCAGAATGGGACTGGGACCAATTTAATTTAATCTTTTCACTTATATTATACTCGGAGTATTGTATTGTTTGCTAAAAAAGGTTACAATATCCATATTCATTATTCAGCTTTCAGGGGTCTGCAATGCTTGATTTTATCATTTCGATGCAATGCAGTACTATTCATGGTAATGTGATGCAAGTTGATTCGATGGAAAACAAAATTGCAAAAGGTAGTGTAAAATGTTTTGCAAAAATTCAAAACATACAAAAATGCAGTTCTTTCAGATTATTTGTACAAATTCTTTCTGAAAAACAAAAACATGAGCAAGTTCATGGGCCAAAAGAGTTATTGACCGTAAGTGACAATATTTCGTGAACTTGCCACAACCAGCAGCAATTCTATCTTGCTTTCTTTTGCCTTTTCCTTATCACAGTTGTCGATGAAGTGATCTTTGAAAACGGAAAAATGTTCTCTTTGTAAATATGCAATGACTTTTTTGCTGAGCTTTACCAGCATAAAAGGCTACACCCACATATATTACAATTACGCGTGTTTAGTCCTAGAAAATGGAAAATACTTCCAAATTGGATGCACATATGCAATATGTTAACGTCGTCACCTCTCACACACTTGCACTGATATACGCACTACAAACTATTATGGTTTCACACCTACATTACACAGAGCAGACTTTATTTATGCATTTGATTGGCCAAATTTGCATCATATCGTTTCGAAGCAATGACGACATCGTCGATTAAAATTTGATGCATCGTCCACCTCTATAAACTTGATTAATAATGTATATATTGGCTTATCTAGTCTCAGTATAGGATCAGAAAAAAACCTTGTATGACAGGGATTAATAATTGAACACAGGATAGCACTAGCACAGGACTAGTTCAAAGGTACGTAGTTCCGCACATGTCTAATTACTAAAACAGCCCTTTTCTTGTCATATTGTAAACAAGAAAGTATATATTACTTATTCAACAGGTTTTAGCTCATTTCGAAGTTTAGTCGCTCCTGCTTCTCAGCTTTGCTTTGCTCCGCTTCTCATTATATTCGGACACAAGCTGGTTTCACGATTACACCTGTCGAATGATAAGAGTTGTTGCAGGCTTAATTGGAAACAAAGAGCCAAACCTTTCTTTAATACTACAGGATTGAACTCATCCAGAGATTGATCGATGTGTCAGACGGAATACTTTGCATAATATATTGAATGTTGGCGTAGTTGAATCCTATAATAGTATTGACTTACTACATCAGAAGAATTTCATTAAGAAATCTTGGAAAGATTCGAGAACATTCTTCCTCAAGAAGCAGTAAATCCCTAGGTCTTCAATGTTTTTCAAAAAATCTTTTTAAGTTAATGAGATCATTGAGCAATTTTATTCCGGATTGCTTACCGAAGCACGTGTAAAAGAATTATAACTGTTACACTGCTCATAAAGAACTCAGGGAACAATTTTGAAAGAAAAAAATGTTACCGTTAAGCCGTCTTGGATATTGCTAAAGTGCATGAATAGCAAAAGTTGCAACTTGGGTTAGAATTAGAGCTTTGCCCGATCTAAGATTTTTGATAAAGGTACGGTTAAAATGTAGCCCTTGTTTTGGTCCTGTTAGGGAAAATTTATTACTGCAAAAAGTCAAATGTAATTCAAAACACATTCAAATTTAAAAAAACAAAAATTTAATTTCGCAAGACTAAAAATTCATCGACAGCAGATTTGTATATAGTAAATTTAAGAAAGAGCGGTGCAGCAAATAAAATACTTAGCAAGGGTGCCATCTTCTTTCACGATCTTACTGTATTTTTTACACTGCACTGTTACGGTTTCCACCAACTTGCTTGCCTAACGTGTAAAATCTTAGCAAAAATATTCGACTTTATTTCATTACTCATTTCTTATATTATGTTTTGCAAAATTCAAACCACCTTACTTGCAATAATGAACTCCAAATGACGTCAAAGTCCAGATAGAATTTCAAAAGAAGCAAATCACCAGCTATAATCCAATCAAATTTTGATTGATTGCTTGTCAACGAACCAAATTCTGAGTGAGTCAATTATATAGTTCTGTTTTTTGAATAATGGTTTTTTAAAGATGTTCTTAATCTTAGATATGACGTTGTACAAACGAGAGTGGTCCCGCAAAGCTCTAGGTAGAACACAATTCTGTCAAAGATTTGGTACTACTTTCCAAAACACCAAACGAGAAAGCTAACCGAAAGAAACCAAGCAGTGTCATAATGGTATTTCTAAAAGTTTTGTTCTAAATATGCCAAATCTTCTGCGCGCGACAGCACATGGTCTAGATGTCGTATGGATGGAAACTTTGCTTGATCTGGTCATGCATCTGTAAATTATGTTGATATTCATAAAAACAAGACGATTTTAAAAAACATTAAACCTATGGATGATAATGATTAATAATTTTAATTGTGTTGTATTTAACTTCAAAAATGATTTCCGGGTATGTAGACAGCATGTCATTGCATTGAATCATGAGTTTTATTCATTTTTTTAATGCGTTTGTAACAATGTTTCACTAAGTTCTCTCGTCCATTCACCCATCAGGATTACAAACGCAAGAAATTGATGACACTCATAGGTAAATGATCAGCAATTGGCATAAATTTTTTTTGAAAGGATTGATTGTAGACGTACTTTATTGAATTAACCCAGAGATGGATATGCGCATAAAACTTTGGCGCCAACCTGACCCACGAAACCCTAGGTCTTGCCCATTTAAATTGATACGACCCAATATAAACCTATATTAGGTCCTTAGCAAACGAAGTTCGTTAATTTTTCTGTTAATTTTTTTCAGTTTGATAGAACAAAGTTGGGTACACTAGAAACTTAAAATAGATTCTACTGACTGAAACTAAAAATTTAGCTTAAATTTTTAAAAGTATATAATATTATAAAATTTGTTTATAAATTATTTGGCATTCATTGCATTTGGGTTGATTTACTTGTACTGTTTTATAAAAGTAAGTTATTTTTTAAATTTCGGCACATTTTTCAATACTTCGTGCTAAGATAGACCCATATCAATCCCAGAATCACCCATGTCTTTCTTTGAGATTAACCAGAGGAATACAGAATATCACTATATGAGAAGCCGTCTGATTTTTTGAAAAACCACAAATTTATCTTACCGAAGAAATTTTGAGAACTTACAAAAGATTCACTTAGAAAACGGAGCAAACGAAGAGAATCAACCCATTAGAAAGAGCAGATTAAATAAAAATAAAAATTACTAACTACCTGCAAGTAATTGGGTAAACGTTCATGGCCTTACAAAGAATTGTAAAAAGCAAATAGTTATTGCCAAATTTTTTCTATATCCTAAAACCCTGCTTGATGTGTTTAAGACCCCAAACCTTGAAAACGAGCTATGCAAATTGTTTGGAAACAAGTTTTTAGCTAATATAGACTTCCGAAAATATGTTTACCAAATTTTAATGGACAGAAATGTTATCGAATACACTAAGAACTGTGCACACATAGCATGTTTTACGCACCCAGGGAATCAAATGAATAAAAAGCTGATGAAATTGCGATGAAGAACTGTTCTCTAATGGTCGAAGTAGAATATTTATCAAAATAAAATATTGTAACCAATTTAACAAGGTACGGAGTTCCTCTAAAACATTGGATTGCAATAACGAGGTACTGTTATTGGAAACGCATTCAGTAATTAAAATGGAGCTGCAATGCTCCAGTGTCCTTAATAACAAATGAATTACATGGAAAGAACAATACACAGATTCATTTGTTAGATGGTGCGCCCTCCTGTGCTCCGGTTTATAAGTTATTTCCAACATCACTCCATTCTCAAGTACATCATGACGTTGGTGACCTACCCTCATGCGACATTGACGATAATCTTGTCCAAAGATTTAACGCAGACATCGCTATTCGAATCTTACAGATGGACAAACAGCAACATCAGTCTCTACATTCGGAAAGCGATCTGAATCTGAACTTGAGTGCACATAGTTTAAAAGGACATTTATTAGTTTGGCACTAGACCTTGGTATCCACATGAGAATGAAGTTTGCGAAAGAACGCATTAGCAATCACCAGCGCTGTACAGAAAAAAAGAGCTAATCCAAGACAGCAGGAGTTTTAAACAAACACTTTTCCTTGAAAATAATGCTTAGATAAAATGAATATTTTGGAACGAAAATGAAAAACAAAAATGGGCAAAAATTTAATCAAATATCAACAATAAATTAAAGATTCAAACAGCATAAATACATTATTTTATATTTACATATTTAATGCATATTATTTGATATACCTGTGCCATATGCACGTTATTACAGTTCAACTATAGACTACTGAGCTTTCTTTAAAGACTTGCTAGAAAACACCAGTGTGTCACGCTATAGTAAGATATAAGTAATTATATTTGTAGTCACACAAACTACATTGTCAACATGGAAATATATGGTCTGGTAGTAGGCATCGCATTAAGCTTTTACATGCCTAGTCATTCACCAAAATTAGAGTGGGGTCGGGAGGAGGTGGGACTCGTCTTTCCAATCCCCCCGTGTCCACGTCCTTGAAGTTTTTCCTGATTTATGCGCAGTTTATTATATTACTTGGTAGAATATTGAATGAACGAATGAATTTTCCATGACTTAACCTCCCTTCATTATATTGAATTTGTAAAAATATTAATAAATTATATGGAATTGGATTTAATGCTAATTTATCGGAAATATCATCAGTCAATTCCACATTAGATTGTCTCAAACGTACAATAAATTCAATATAGCTTAACAAGCAAGTGATCATCATTAATTAACAGATGTCGACAATTTATTAATATATTTCAATATTATTAATGCACGTGCAATCACTGGTCATTGCGAAATTTAAAGAGTTGTATTATACAATATTTGAAAAACAATACATTTATTTGCTAAATTTTCTACTTAAATCTGTTTAAGCAAATTACGATCCAATTACTTTCTCTAATTGGACCAATTTCCATGGGAGTTTTCTTCGAAATACGCTGAATATCATTTTATGAAGTGAACAAAGCTGCTGGTCTCCACCCACTACTACACATTATATATAATATTGCTTATACTTTAAAACTAACAGACACGCAATTTCACATGTTTAAAATATGTTTCCGTAATTATGTATTTACTGGATCAAGTTGCAGCAAAATGTTAACACTAGATAACATTGTACATAATTTGCATATACTGTATATATATATATATTAATATATATATATATATATATTTTTTTTTTAAGCAACTAGACTAAATTTTAATTATTTTTGCCTTCACTAAGTACTATATTATATATTTTGTCACTTGAATACCAACAACTGTGACTATATTTTTTAAGGATGGCAATACTCAAACTGATATATAAATATTTAATCCCAAACTGCACAGGAATTCATCAGTGGGTTTCGGGGGTCTATCAACATATAGAGACACAGTTAATTTTCGATGTTCTACATGAGATCCAAACCCAATAATAATGATATGCACGTTTCAACTACTTCAGTCACAACAAATCCCATGTTCACCAATAGATGTGCGCATGACTCATGATTTCTAAATTACTTGGATATATTTAAGGTTAATAGTTAACAAGCTTGTAGTAATTCAACAGTGCAAAACTTAAGGCCTTAAAATGACTATGCAATCATAAGTAGTCCATTTGAATAATATTTTTCCAAAAACTTGCTTGAATGTATTTATTAATGAAATTAATCTTTAAAATCGCTTATATAAATTATTTATTCTCACTGATATAAGTTTATATATTGCAATCCAAATATTTATAATAGCATAGCAGCTGAATTAGCAAGATACTCTGCAGCCGGAATCCGAAATTGCAAATCATACATACATGAAATACCTGACTAAAGTGCATAAACAAAACTTTAGCTGAGCTCAGTAACCTACGATTTATAAGACTTTGGCTTGATCTAGTAATTTTATTAATCTTTCAAGAAAATATATATATATATATATATATCATTTTTAAACACCATAAATAATATAGATTAGATTCGATTCTCAACATCATCATCATTAAAAAAAATACGCGTAGAATGAAATATTTACAATTGACTTCGCTTCTATATATAATTACTGCATGCATCTTAAAGTAAATTTAGTATTATCATGCTTTGTTGCTTATTTAGTAATTGATGTTCCTTTGTTTCCTTGTTTATTAAAGCTTCCCCTATTTTAGGATGTAGTTGCTGTTTTTTCTTGAAATTTAATACTTTTAGTAGTATCATGCTTTGTTGTTTATTTACTAATTGATGTTTCTTTGGTTGCTTGATGATTAAAGCTTCATCAATTTTAGAATGTTGTGTTCTTAGTTGTATGTAAAAATGTCTTTCTTCTGCCTGGTATTCATGCATAAATATTTCTGATCTTCGCTGTCCGTTAATGTGTTCCTTAATTCTTGTTACCTGTCTATATTTTTCACAGAATTTAAAAATGAATGTTGGAATGCTCAGTATAATGACTTCTATATAATGTATTTATATAAATAATTGGCTTTGGAAGCCTGAATTGTAGATATATGAAGCATCTCAAACTTATTTTTCATAACTACATAGAATATACATGAATATTTAAATCCCTTTTAAAGCATTATTTATTTCTTTTAAAAATGCAATTTGCAAATTAAAATAGTGAAAAAATTGAAATTACAAAATCTATTATTGCAGTTTATAACAATCTGTTTGCATTAAGAAAAATTTCCTATTTTATTGCAATATTAGGTGATAGTGGAGAAAACACTTAAGTTTGTAAAGATATTTAAACAAACGGGAATTTCTTCCACTTGGAAATGCTGTTGACGGAGATTCGCGCTTCACTGGTTGGTGATAAGGTCTCCATAAATGATGCTCAAAAGAGAAATTTCTTTTGAAAACACATTAAACTTTAATAATTTTTTGATGGCATAGATTGCAGGCTGGCTTTGTTTTATGTCGCATAAGACTACCAAAATATTTTATTGCCTAATCTAAATTTGCAAAATTTGCATTACAATGAGATAATTGTAAAATAGATAATATAATAACACTGGTCAAAAGTAGTTTTTTTATTGGGATGAGTACTGTTCTTTTCAAGTATTTTTTTGAATTATGTGATTTTTTTTGTGAAAAACTAATTATAATAATATATACAAAACATTATGAAAAAATTAAAGTTCAGTTTTACTTAAATAGGATATATATATATATATATATATATAATAAATTTATATATAATGTTACTAGAAATTTCTACTTTACATTTTGTAGGAATACTTAAAAATTCTGTAATCAAAATATGTATTTTCATGTGTTCATAACTACAATTCCATTATATTGTTGAATTTGAAACATAGATAAAATTTTAAAGGAATTTTGGTTAAGATATATATATATACACTATATATATATATATATATATATATATATATATATATATATATGGCATATGTACTATGAGAAATCTAGAAAATTTGTACACATGCCGAATCGAACCTAAAATCCCATAGTACATATGCCGAATTTCAGGTACAATTAGAACGGTTTTCCAAATTTTTTAATACTTTTTTGTATTAATGCCTTTAAGCCATAACTCTTATAAAACCCTTGAAAAAATTGATTTTAATCACAATTGAAGAAAAAATTTTTTTGGCGTGATTGTACGCATTCCTACATATATTCGTCAGTTGTATGGTCGTAATATATAAGCTGCTTTCAAAATCATACATACTGAAAAATATTTATGGTTTTAGTTTGTTTTAATCAAATAAATATATTTGTTTCATTTGATTTTAATTACTTGTTAAATGTACATGATAATGACATAAAATAGTATTAAATTTTGTATATAAATGCATTAGCTTTTCGCCTTTTTAGTAAGTTCTCTCATGTTAGAAAATATCAAATTCAGAGTTTTGTGACTGCGATATTTATCTGTGTGACTTAATTCAACATGATTCTTTAATACAAATGCCAAATAATGAAGAAAACGGTTAAGCAGGTGTTAAAGCGTAAGATTGCACAAAGTTGCGTTTTGCTACAAAATAATGCCTGAAAATTTCCTAAACTACCATGAAAATATTCCGTTTCCATTCAGAGCTTCTATCTTAGATTAATACAGAACTTGTAACTGAACAAATATGTAACTGAAGTTCTAATCCTTTTACATTCACCGAATATAATATTCTATTTTACACAAATGCCGAATATACGTGTTNATTTTGCTTCCCCACCCTGTATATATATATTATTTTAAGCACATTAATTCACAAGCTCCCGAATATTGATCATACCATACCAATCAGGGATTGTAATACTAATTATTGACATTCTCTTAGATTATTCTGTAGGACTACAGAACACTGTAATGAATGAAACAAGAACTTTTATAGAATTTTTAAAATTTTTTTAGGAAAATAAACAACTGTAGTAAAAATATTAAAAAAGAACAAAATTTGTTAATCATTATGCATAACTCCATTCACTACAAATTTAAATTTAAAGTATATAATCGAGTAGAAAAGCGTACTGGCCAAACTAATCAATCACGTCCATACATCATTCAAGGCAAACTGCATACTCCGATTTGACAAAAAATAGACACCCTGGAAATAAGAAATCATTCTTGGTAATTTTATAAGATGTTACGCACTTTGCAGCAGCCGTATGGAGTGCAACAGTAACGGAGGATTTACGCTTCGCAGTAAAATATACAATTTTTCCATGTTTTTATAGCTTGAAAATAGGCCTCAAAATTCGGTTTTATACTTTGTCTTCAAGCATTATAACATTCTTTGTTGGTGCAAAATAGTAAAATTTAAGATGGTTAGTAAATGTTTTGACATCATTAAAAATGAAAAAATCATAAAATTCACAAACAGAGAAGGCACCAATATTCACATACTTAGGATTCACCTATAATGTATTTAGGTTTTTCAAAGAGCTTCATTTCGACCTACGTTGGTCGTTTTTAAAAAAATTTTTGCACTTTTTTATTAAGCTCCCAACATGTTCTAAAGGCCAAGAAATCATAACTTTAATTTCTCTTTAGTATAGGTGAAAATACATCCATTCATTTCCAACAGTGAACATAAGCTTAAGAGACAATAATATGCAAAATATTCATAAATATCTAGTTTTAGAATTTTTTTAATATATATATATATATATATATATATATTCGGCATATGTAACATACTAAT
>CABFPE010000135.1:624134-635864 GCA_900660155.1 Hofstenia miamia | reverse complement strand
TATATATATGAGTCTACTTTTATTTTGTAAATTTCAAAATATGTAATAAAAAATTATATATACATGTTATGTATAATATGCATTGCACAAATTAATGTATTTCTCAATTTCTCACATTAGAAATTTAGACTAACAATATTAGCGCGCAGATTTTCAGCAACGCTTTGAAGAAGGGAGATGATTAATTAACGTGATTGAAAATTAAATAATTGAAAAAATCTATTAAAATATAATTTCACTCCAAAATAAATTCCGCTGAGAATTTGATGAGAATTTACCTTTGAGGTTATCGTCTTGAACAGAGTGTACAGTGTAGATAGAAATATAGGCTATCATCAGAATTAAATTGGATATTTGTACTTACATATTTAAAATCTGCATAACAACAGGTGTCTACAACAAATTGCCAGGTATTGGGCTTAGCAACTGCAGATAATATAAGATTTGCAAACTGCTTAGATCAAAATATTAAATTTCCATCTTTAAAGAAGACAGTTGTTTATAGCAAGCACGCTTAATACACCGCGAAATTTTAGTACAAAGTAAATTAAATCTCATTTTTTTGCATTGAATATTTTTAATACAAAGAACAAAATAAATTTCAAAATGTGTTACTCAAATACCATAAGTGGCACTTTAAACAATGTTGGCAATAATCTTTCCTTCTAACAGTGTTTTACTGTGCTTTATTTCTTTGTCAAATGTTTTTATTAGCTTTTTATAGCTTTTTTAAGAATGAAAAGTGATTATTTCATTTTACCAACGGAGTGCATTAATGAATTCGGTTACTTTTTGTTGAATTACATTCAGTTATATTTTCTGGATTATTTAGCGACTAAATATGATCTATTAATAAATTCAAAGAACAGATTTTATGACCTCCCAAGCAACATGCATTTTGGTTTTCGCTGCATTACAAAGGTGCTGGAAATTCTGTTATAGGGGCCAACAAATAGTGCAACTTTGTAAATAGTTGGAAAATTATTTCAGTCAGTGAAATTTTCCTCAGTGAACTGCAAAAATTTTCTAGAAAGGTTCACTATCAAATTATTCTAAAAAATACAGAAATTTAATTCCAATTGCATTTCTATTCAAAATTTAAATCTACAGATCTTGTTCAATAAATCCTGGTTTAAATATTTTCAAATAGCCTTTACAAAAATTTGAATATAAGCCACTACGATTTGCCTCTAGATAATAACTGGAAAACAAAACTATGAATATTATTTTTTAGTTAATTTGACTTCTGTTGCTATCAAATTTTGGGATGGGCATATAGGCAATACATGCTATGACAACTTTTGAAAGAAATCTTAGCATTCGAATTTTCAGATAGGAATTTGGATCTAACGACATACATTTATCAGTAAATTTGAGTAATGCAAATATGCCTATAGATTACATAAATAATTCAAAATCTACTGCAATTGTAGAACTTAGACTAATTCACCAGTATAAAGATAACAAATAATTATATATGAATTTATTAATGATTGGCAACTTCAAAATTTTACGAACCCGATCCAATACACTGTCAACCCGACCTGATCCGAATCCATAACATAAAAAGCGAACACGAACCGGTCAAAGGCAAAAATTAAAAAATTGAAGTATTTATATTTAATTCAAAAATAAAGGATAAAATGATTCAAATCGATCAAAAAATGCTAACTGATTTGGTGGCATGGTAGTACATAAATTTATATAGAACTTTTTCCAGAACTAGGTAAAATTGGTATTATCTGAATGTTAACACATAATAGTATAGTTAAAAGGAGATTACCGATAATCGATTAACTTCCCGAAAATGCAAAAACCAACCCAATTCGAATTAATTATCAATCCAAAGTCGGGTCCTGTTTCATCGGGTTGGAATTGCCAATCTTTAGAACTTATATAATTCTAGGTTATTTTATAGTAGCATACCATACACACTCACATTATGTACATGGACATTCATCACCGACCGACAATTCTTTAGAATATATACTTAAACTATAAATCACCATTCATTTACGATTGTTAACTTTTTAAAAGCTTTTACTGTCTTTCACATCCCTGCATCATTCAGTCAGTTGACGTTTACGCTCCAATGTATATATATATATATATATATATATATATAGTTATATGCATATCTATTTAGCTATATATATATTATATATATATATATATATTATATATAATTGTTGCTTAAACAATTATAATAAAAAATAACAATATTTCAAATTTAGCCTTTTACATTCCTGTTCATGATTAAATCCTGTTACAAAAAATTGTACCATTTGTACAGAACTTTAAACAAACTCAAACAAGAAAGAGAAAATCTTGCTGGATTATTAGATATTTTGTAAATGGTCTGAGCGTGTCTCATCATTTAATTACAAAACGTTTTGTAGTGAACTTAGGCCCCACGCAAACGACACAACTTTTGTTGAAAAACCAATTATAGTGCCCGTTATGATAGGATACTTTTGAAAAAATTAAAATTCCTCCAATGTGGGTTCCTTATCTTAATTGGTTTCGCAACAAAAGTTGTATCGTTTGCGCCCTACCTTACAGCAAAAAATGCGAAAAGATTTTCAAGATGCCCGAAAAAATTTAGTATCAATATTATGATGACGAAGATGAACGTGTTTTGTTAGTTTCTTCAGAGATTCCTTGGTATTGAGTGGCTATAGTTTATTTTTTGTATTAGTTTAAATATAATCTAATGGTTCAATTGTAGGATATCATTTGGCTCCGTCAACTAACTTCAAAGTTTTATACCATGCGGTATATTCCTCTCGATGAGAAGCAATGTAAACACATTTTGAATCCCATTACCTTTGTGATTGATTTTCTATTTCAATAATTTCAAATTTCTATATTTGAGTAATAATTATTTGATTGAATTTTAATCAAAGCAAAATATTGAATAAAAATTAATTTCATACTTAATCCCAAGAACATGTTTGAAAAAAACTTGGTAACATACTACACTCTTTCACGTTGTAAACTCAGATTTATTTCATTACTTTTAATATTGTAGATTTTTTCTAATTTTGTTTGTTTTTGTATCAAAAATTCCTTTATTGTATTTCGTTTCGGAACTCTATATTTATATTGTTCCAAAATTTAATGCTGTTAAATGCGAAGGAATCATTTCGATTATTCTTACGATGTAGGTTTTCTGTTCTGTTATTTCTTTGTATATATTTGTTAACAAACGATTGTTGTTTATGAATTTAAGCATAATGCACAGTTTTATAAATTTTTCTAATTTGTGCTAAACGTTCGTATTTTAACAGCAAATTTAATGTGGTAATTGATCAGTTATATATCTTTAGCAGTTGATATATTTGTACAATTGACAGAGTTTCCAAAAAAACACCAATATGGAAAGCTACTTAATACTAATGCTTGTATTAATTGCTTAAAAATGACTTACCTATTTGTCTTCAATACTATAATAATTTTACATCCTGGGAAAATTCTTTAATTTTTTAAAGAAAACATTATAAGCTCAAAATTATTATCATTATTTATGTAATCCAAGTAATTTACTATAATATTCTATTATTTATGTTCATTAAGGCATTTACAGGGTGGGCCAGAAGTACTACCTTTCAAGCAATGTTACATATTTGGCAAAAGCAGACCAACTTTCATAGGGGTACAAAGAAGTTAATGAAAGAAATATATTCGACATAGTATAGATCAACCTTCAAGTCTCCAATCAGTTTTCACAAGAATTCTTCTGAGAAATTCTTTATTCTGATTGATATAATCCAAAACTTCAGTAACAGCAGTTTTGTTATAGTCAGTTGTTTGTAGTTTCTGTTGAAGAACTCTCCTTTTTATGATGATCTCATCAGGAATTGGCACACGAGGTAAAATATGTGCTCATTTCTGGTCATAAAGTACAGCTGAATTTGCCAACATACTACTCAGTAAAATGTGTATGAAGTAATAAGTTAGCTGCTTGGGAAGTGTGCGGAAGGATACCATTTTGCTCCAAGTCGCAGATTTCATGAATACTGAGCCTCTCTAAATCCGGTGAAAACTTGTCTTCCATCATTTTTGGAGATATTGGTTATTCTACTATTCATTGAGAGTAGCTACATAGAGATACATATCTATGTATATCCCTGATTAAAACGTAATTTGCCCTGGCCCACCATGTGTATATTTGTGAGCATAATAACTTTTTAACTATTTTCTGTGAGTGTATGTGTAATGTATATAGATCGATTGTTATTTATGTCTAATGAATTGCCTTTTTAAATATTGGTATTAGGTCTGGAAATTCAGTGTCAATGACATAATGATTATATGTATACAATATGGGTCTTCCAAAAAATATGCACAAAGTTTTTTTTATTTGTTGATTCCTTTGTTATGTTGCATTTGAAAGAAAAGTAAATTGACATATTTTTCTCAAATAACTTTGTGGTATTGGAAAAAATCAATTGTCAATTAGTTTTCGCGCCAATCTATTCATTTGATGATAGAAATTTTTCATGGAATTCAAACATTTTAGCTATAAATAATTGTTGATATAAGCTTTAATTTGCTAAAAGTATACCTCAAAATAATATCATTAATTTAAAAAGTAGGGCTGTAAAACTTAATGTGTTATCACAAAGTTATCCAAAGTTCCTAGTGTTTTTAAACTCTGAATATATTTGTCTCTTAACCCTTTCAGAACGTTTGAAAAAGCACACGTTGTCGTACTTCTGTGAAAATTTTATTGACATCGTGTCATTCATTGCCTATGTAAATCAACAGAAAACTTAAAAAAATTAATTTATGAAGATACATATACTATGTCTAATTTTGTGTACAACTGAAATTGAAATTTAGACATAAATGACATTTAATAAAAATCGAATTTATTATCAGTAGATGAAATAATAAACAGAAAAATATAGTTACTCAAAATAACACCACTGGTATTCAAAACAAGAGCATAAGGCTATATAGACCATCATGTACATTATCTTGATTCACAAGTAATATTGTGGAACAAGGATTCGTGCTAAAAACACTGATAAAAAATTTTACTAGAAAATTTGCCACAGATATAGGAACATCGAAAACCTCTATGAGCTTGATTAACACTAGATGATATTGGGTTCTTTGATGTATTAATTTGTTGGCAAGATATAATTTCAAATACGTTTCTTGATTTTTGGTTGTTGAAGGCTACCCTTGAATTGGTTTTCAGCAAGCAAAAAATACTTCAAAAAACGGTTTTGCTCACTTTATGCTTATTTTTCTATATATTAATATGCATATTTTTACAAACCACATGGACAAGAATATAAGACAGATTTTAGAGTCCACAGATGTTTATCTTCCAGTTAGCAAATTTCCATCAATTTTCATCAAGCACCACTTTTAAAGCGATTGAGAAACAGAAGTCTTCAAATTTTGTACACTTGATAATTTTTTTCAACTTTTTTCTTATATACGAAAGGATAAATGAATTATATTCATGCTCCCATAAAATCCCTAATTTTGATAATAAAAAATATAAATGATGTCAATAAAATGTTGATAATCGTCCTGATAAAGGGGAAATAGAATTAATTTATACCATGATTCGTAAGTTTGAATTTTTATATGGCATAGCAAATATATATAGCTTATAGTAAAATGAAAAAGTGCTAAAAAGCATATGTATTTCTTAGCTTGCTTCACGAAATCTTCTTAAACCTGCATTCAAGGAAAATTCGAACAGTCGAAAATTGAATATCACTCTCGAAATAATTGAAATGTTTGGTTTTCTCTATTTGAAATTTTACAACACTAAAATTGTACAATTTTAACTGATGCACATTTTAAGATTATCATTCAGAAGTAAATATTTTGAAATTGGATTGGGTAAGAAATCACAGTTGTTTCATTATTTTAGAAATATGAGTCACTTAAATTTGTATGGTTTAATTTCTAGTTTTCCGTCATTGATATTTTTGATTTGTTATCAGTATTTGAACCATACTGGAAAAAATTATTGGTGCCTTCAAAATCATGGAATGAAAATTTTCACAGTTTCAAAAATAATTGGTTTTGCACTTTTTAAACAGTTTTTAGAGATTCCTAGCAACTGATATAGCAAACTGAGGTGTTGATGCCACAGAGGCATTCTATGCATATGACTAATCAGATAGAGATTTGAGCCTGGCCTGGCAGGACTTGAGTCGCGGGATTGAAAATTTGGGCCGAAATTAAAAACAACTGACAATACTATACAACAGTTTGGTGCAAATCAACCCAAATGCATTGAATGTTATATAATTTAGAAAAAACTTGAAAAATATAATTTGCATTTTGAAAAATTACTTTAGCTTTAACATTCCCAACTTTGGATTACCAAGCCGAAAGTTCTTAGAAATCTTTCTTCAAGTATCATAAAGATGGGCCTAAAATGAGTTGGGTCGGATTCGGCTCATGTCCATCTCTGAATTATCTACCATATTTGAATCTATTTTTGGCATTTAACATTTCATTATTGAAAAATAAATATAAAAACATTATAGGTATTAAAGATAAAGGAGTTTATTGCGTAAAGAGCAAAGCTAGAAATATTGTTGTTTTCTTAAAACAAATAAGTTTTTTATCTTTTGCGTTGCTTCTTTCATTGAAAACATGTCAACATCAGAGAATACAAAATAGAAGATAAACTCTATTTAAAAGAGTATCAAATATACCAAATATATAGTAATAAAAGAAGCATAAATATCAAATTAATCTCATAAGTTAATGGTGCGGTGGTTTCACTCAATTCTAGGATGATTTCAAAGCAAGCGTTTTGATTGGAAGTTCGAATTCAGTCACTGAAATGTTTGCTCAGGTTTTAATTTAAAATTTCACTGATGAATAACTTTATAATTTGACGTCCTTCCGCTTGGACGGGATTTACATTTGGCAAAATGGAGAGGAGTGACGTAGCACGATTGACAAGAACGGATACGTTGGGTAAACCCAATGATGAAAGGTAAGACTAATAAATTTCTTTGAACCCAAAATGTTTGTAGTTTACATACATACGTATCTATAATTCCATGCAGACTTGCTATTTCCAAAAAAAATTGTTCGAACCTCAAAAAGTTTCGAAGAACATATTTTTAAGGTGTTGAAACATCTATGCAATTATTCGATTCAATTTGCCCGAGCACAATTATACAAATTTTATGAAACTAACATTATTTAAATTGTATTTTTTATCCAGAGGACTCATATTTTATTATTCAACTTTTGAAAAAAAATGTGAGCTTTATAATTATTGTAAAATATTTCTTGTAGAGAACTTTGAAATCAATATTTATGAGCGGATACGCCTCTATAGTGTCAGAACCAGGAATGCTGTCATTAGTTACACCAACTGACTTTATAATAGTTCACATTTATTGTGAAAACTGTTTATGTAAATGCACATTTACTAGAAGCAAGTAGAGATAAGCACTTTAATCAGAGCTCATTCAAAGCGGAATGCTATCGTTCATTATATTGGTTATTAGAATGCATTATATATTATTGATTAAATGAAATCAGAGTAGCAAAATATGTTATATGGCGAAGGACTAATCAATAATAATGACCAAAATGCACTAACTAAGCATGCAACATTAATCTATAATTAATTAGCTAAATTCAACTATACATCAAGTTTGATGAACAGATTTTTGGATAAACAATTCAAATCTAAAACTACTACAACTCAATCTAAAAAGTTAAATTTTATTTAATATTCTCATATCACTTAGATAGGTCAAAGTGTTGAGGATCAATACAAAAAATGAAATTTTGCATAAACCACTTATTTGCTGGAATATTTTATTGAGTTTTCTTCCCTTTTTCTTCTATCCTTTATTTACTATTTTTAGTATGTCAAAATCTTTGCGTTGCCAGATTTTTTTAGTCTTAATCCATTTCTAACGAAACACTTTTTTTTGCAATAGAACAAAGACGGACGCGGATTGTGATGCAGATATTATGTTACTGCTATGGGAGCATTTTTTTAAAATCGATTAACAATAAACATTTCAATTTATAATTATAGTCGGGCCATGTATTCACCATGTCTAATGTGAGTTACTGCTTATGTGTAACCAGAGCAACAAGCGGGATCTTCGAAGATGACTTACACTTGGAACAGTTGAGATTCTGGTGCTTATTTACATTGTACATGTTAAGAAATTTCTACCAAATTTCAATTTTTTGTGTTTGCATTTTCTATAGGACATGGGATGTATGAAAATTAAACATTTTTTCGCTTTATGTTGCCGTGTTCATCATTGATTAGAAGTCCACAAAGATTGACACCACTTGGATGAACATCTAAACAATTATTTTGCCTTCCAAGTTCTTTTTTAGTGCTAAACTTTAATGATCTTGTGCCTCAAAGGGCTTGATCCCAGTCCGCTCTTCTTGTTCCGACACTGCTTACACCTACTGTACTGTATATTAAAATACTTGGGTACAAAAATAAATATTTATATATATCTCAGTCACTTCCACCAAGTGATAATTGATGCTGATAATCCCTTGTCATCATACTGACTTTTTCTTCCCCTCCTGTTTCCTGATTCCTGTTGACAGACAGCTAAAATATATTATTTTTAATAAATTAGATTAGAAATTTTGGAAATTTGAAAGATTTTAAGAACGGAAACTTCAAAATTCAAATGCTTCATCTAATTACGAAACATGAACAGTAAAGAAAAGTTTTCAAAAATTTATTATAAAATTCCATTCTATGTGCAAGAGCTCTTTTGAATAGTACTAAATAGTCAATATAATAATTTGTAGGAAAGACAATAATTATATTCTAAAAATTGAAACAAAAATTTGTATACATATAGTTTTTTGCAAATGCTAAACTTTGTGATCTTTTTTATACGACAAGCAAATTTTTTGCCTTTAGTGAAGAAGTGGTTTAATGTCTACAGATTTTTCCAATATGATTAGTAATCAATATTTTTATTGAATGCGTTCAATCTCAACTAAGAAATTTGGACTGAATTTGAGCCAAAAAATTTTCAGAAAAGACTTTCATCAATTTTACATTATTGAATTTCGAATTGAGTTCTCAAAAAAGTCTTCTGGCATTTGTGGGATGAGTGGGAGACAGGGAAAACATTTTACCTCTAGATTATTAATAAAAATGACACACATAGACTTATTCTGAAAACAGGTTTAGAGCACAGTGTCTATAAATTGAATTTTATATTCAGTATCTACAGATATACTGCATCTAATTTCATTAAATTTTTATTAATGCTTTGAGCCATTTATCAAGAGTGTCATTAAATGTCTCGAAATTTCGTTAAGAAATACTTCAACTTTAAATTTCAGCCTCTGTTAAAACAGTGCATAGAATATAATTTTTCATAAATTCATTTTTTTAAAAAGTAAAATATATGTTAATTAATATCAGTATTTTTTTGAGTAGAATATTGTTGTGCAAAAAAACTTATTTAGTAATTACTGGACAGTTGAAAAATAGAATATTTGCAAATTTTTCATAATTTACTTATACTGGTTGTTAAAAAGATTAAAGTAAAGAAAATCACAGAATCTGTCCATGGAGAAATTTGGATGCGGATGAAATTTGCAAATCTAAGTATTTGGGTAATGTCATATGCGCTTAAACTATTAAACTTGAATGACTTTGAAAATCAATTTTCTTCTGAATAATATTAATGTTTGTTTTTGCTTCACATTCTTATAAATCGGCATTATTATTACTGGATCTTCTGTTGATATAAATATTTTCAGAAGAATTGTAAACAACAGGATGAATGAGGCAGGGACGTAGCCAGGGGGTCGAGCTGTGGGAGCCGCGGCTCCCCATTTTGCTAGAATGTATTTTTAGGTTTATCGTTTTGACTTTCGATTTGGCTTTGAGACATTAACCATCATCAAAGACACCTCATAGGCTTTGGGTCATGCCACTAAGATTCCTGCCGTTCGTGACATGATAAACACTGGGAAAAGGGTGACAACATTCTTGAACAAAAGCAACAAGAAGAAGATCATATTGCAAAGTGCTATGAAGCTTTCAAGCAGCCATAAAATCACTGGTAGTCTTCAGTCGCTATGCGAGACAAGGTGGGTTGAAAGAGTCACGGCCTTAGAGAATTTTGTCTCAAATTATGTGCCAATAGTTCGCCCTTTGCGCACATTGAAGAGCATCAGCAACTGGCAGGAAAAGCGATGCAAACACGAATGCAAAGGGTTTGGTAAAAGTGATCACGAATAGCAAATTCATCGTCACTTTATTTTGTTATGTTGCTGTAACCAACAATTTTGATTTACTGCAAAATGCCTACAAGAGAAGAACCCATGCTTGCGAGACGCAATAATGGCCCATGTTTAAAACATAAATCACAAACTCAAATATGACCGCAATAACTCTGAGCAGGGTTTTTCAACTATCTACAAATGGATCGTTGACTCCATTTCAAACCTGCGTTTAGAAATTGAGAAACCGCGACTTTTCGACAATGCCATCTACTGAGACAATCCAAACGTTGACTCTACCGAAGCTTACCACAGATCGCCATCTACCTTCCATTGATGGACACTGTGTTCCAGCAGTTTCGCCTTAGATTTAGCAATAAAGTAAAAATTACTGCAAATTTTGATTTGCTATTGCCTGTAAATTGTTTTGATGCAAGGATGAAAGAGGCAGAATTCAATGAACTTTGGAAAACGTATTCAACAACACTGTTTGCAAACAATGTCCAAACCGATGACGTCGACGGTCATTCATGACGAAAGTACAGTAGCGTCAATGGGTGATGAAAAGGAAAAGGGAATTCACATAAACATCTCCTGTTCACCACAGCAGTACTATAAAAGCCTGTGATGCTTCAGTATTCCCTACGATACATAGTCTCTTAATGATCTCCAGCATATTGCCGATATCAACAGCAATCGTCGAGTGCACGTTTTCCACAGTGCGATTGCTACACGCGTACATTTGAAACAGAACGTCTGAAGCTAGACTAACTAGACTTGCCTTGATATACTTTTTCAAAAATCACAAGATTGATATAGATCAGATAATAGATCGTTTTGCTAGCATGAAAAATAGGCGTTTATTATTAGTTTGAAAATTTTATATTTGTTATTAGTCTTTATTGTTTATTACATGATTCTTGATTGTTGTTATGGATTGATGTTATTTTTGCAAATTATCTTTGTAAAGAGTACTAATTGAGATAGTGAATTTTTTAGTAGATAAAGAATGAAAAGAGCGCATCCACGTTTTCGGACAGTCAAAAGGGCGTGGCTCCAAAAAAATTTCCCAGACGCCCTTGCCGGCTCCCCCTCTTTTTCAGATACTGGCTATGTCTCTGGAATGAGGGCACATGAAAGCTACAGCAATAGTTGGAAAATAACAATTCTTGATTTAAGATACTGGTGCACGCACTATAATCAATTTAAGTTATTTTCGTTGTGATAAATATATTTTGGAAAGCTACATTCATAAAATGAAATACGTGGATAATTGGGCAAGCGTTGTCAGTGTTGAATGGAGGAAATCTTTAGAATTATTTCTTTTCTCTAGAATTTTGTAAGAAGGATTTTGTAAGTGGTCTCTTCTTTTCTGATATGAATTGAACACTAAAATTCAAATAGTATCGGGTGCTGTAAAAATTTCGCCTTAACTCTAAATGCTTAACGATAATATATGTAAAATTCAAATATGCATATATATATATATATATATATATA
>CABFPE010000135.1:608393-619431 GCA_900660155.1 Hofstenia miamia | reverse complement strand
ATGGCCGACGCTAGTACTCCGACAGGCGAAACTCAGAGACTTCAATCTAACAACGAGAGGTAAATATTTCAAAATTCTATGCATTTAGTGGTTTCTTGTCTCAGGACTTTCCAAAAAGCCAATAAATAAATTTTACTTCCCTGTAGACATGAATAACTTAGAAAATCGATAAAAACCTGCTAACGGGGCAGTGCTAATGAGTTCCCTGTGTTATTGAATAATATATTAAGCATGCGATAGTTAGTATTTATAAAAATTATCAAACAGAATTCTATATTAGAATTTTTACTTTGTTAATTTTTATATAAACAACTAAATATGGGAAAGGAATTCCTGTAGATATCATTTTTCTTCATTGTTTGATCCTTTATCCTGGGATTTTTTGTAGCAGTTATGACTGAGGGGAGACTGATTTGATTACCCCCTTATGATCTTGGTAACTGTATATCCGATCAACACCAAATTCGATGTGGAGATTACTTTGACATGTGAAGTACATCTTGCCTTTTAGCGATACGAAAATTAATATGCAAATTATGTGCATTATATTAATTAGGTTATGTATCAAATTTTTTTAATTTCTCATTATTGAAAATTTTTCAGAAATATTGCTAAATATAAGTCAAAAGAAAGGCCTCTAATGCAAATAAACTTAGAAAACATCAAAATTAAAATTTTGCATTGAAAATTATGTATTGGTTTCAATTTATGCATACAAAATTGTTATTTTCGAAACTCTCAAAATGTCAGTCTTTCATGGACTTTTTTTTTTTAAAATCGATGCAACCTTGTAACTCTTGACCATATCTGCATAACTTTTTGTCTCTGATTATATCTAGAAAATGGACGAGGGGTAAAATCGGCCCTCACTAGTAAGATAGGGTTAATCACTGAAGGAGTTAATTATATGAAATTATTTGTATCCAAATCAATAATTACCACCCTATTTTGTTTCATTTCAATGATATAATTTCAGCAAATAACATTTCTGTATCATTCAACTCTATATAGAAGCAGCTCTAGGGCTCTTCAACCCGAAGATGCAGCAATTTTCTTCATGAATGCTCCAATTCAAACACATTTCAGGTTTGCCACTCAATAACTAGGCTATATTCCAATGGCCTTTAGAGTTAATAGCAACAAGTAATTACATCAGAATAGTGGATTAAGCTTTTCTAATCATAAAATCCACCAAATTCTGTAACAGGCAGGCTGAAATTACCAAACTAAAACAAGATAACTGAAGCTAACTTGCTTAGTGCAAAATCAACAATTATAAAGTTGCATCCTAAGTTTTTTATGGACATTCATGGTACAAGTCCACTAAGAACAGCCGGATACATACTAAAACACAAGCTTTTAGGAAAATGAAGTTCCAGATTAGTGCAAACTCATATTTCTTCAATGCGAAATTTCTCGGAAATATTTTAAGTGAATATGACTGTAAAGTTGGTTCAAAATTTTCAATAAAGTAATCAAATATAATAATTTCAATTAATCCTTCAGTTCAAACTGTCGTTAGAAATGTAGCTTAAAGAAGTCTATAAATTTCTAACATTTCATAAATTCTGAAAAAATGATGTTTAGTATTGAAACTGTGGTTAATGAAGACAATGTTTCCAAAAGTAAAATTGTTTTGATGTTTTTAAGAATAGGGACAACTCGGCAGAATTGGTTGCTAGTTTTTCATATAATGAGTGTGATTTGGAGCAAGCCAACCATATATATATATATGTATATATATATATATATATATATATATATATATATATATATAAGACAATATGTAGTCTTCATTTTGATTAAGAAATTATGAATGTCTGTCGATCTCTGCTCCGACGTTTATTCCTTAAGGAATTTCGAACATATTTGGGACGCCAGGAGCATTAAAAGTCTTATCCATAAAAAATTTTGTCTAAGGGTACCTTAAGCGTAGCTATTAGTAAATTTTCCCTGTAAATCTGGCTGATCTTGGCCACGGAACTTATCCTTTTTGAACTATTATTTTCTGTGAGACGATATGAACGTAACAAAATTAAAAAGCAGTTCTGGGTGTACTTTACACTGCCAACTGAAATTTCAACGAAGAAGTTTTCTCATTCGGAGTAATAATCAATTTAAGTTTCTTAACACTAAAAATGCCAAACGTGTCAAATTCACTCCACCTAAAACTTTTTTTTACTTCCACATCCATTCATTAAGAACAACAGCAGGTATATGCACCACCACATACACTGATAGTCCATTTCAATTTGCATGTGTAATATTTTTCAATATTTTGCACAATGTTATATTTTGAAATGAAAAAGAGTCAGGAGCAAGGATATTTCTAGTGCTCCGCAAACTGGAAAAAAAGTGACGCGGTTCTACGTAGACCTTACCTGTCTCTCAGAGATTTATCTTCAAAGATCCAATAGACGTCCACATGTATCATCTCAAACCATGCAGTTTATTAGAGTAATAAAAAATGCTATTTCGTGACGGCAGAAGCGTAGCAATATTTTTCAATCACTTTGAATACTTCATGGTTAACATTAGTGTAATTTCATGATATTTCAAAAGTTTTTGGTATATTATATTTAATTGCCTCAGATTTTTAGTAAGTGTGTATAATTAGTTTGACATCATGATTTTATGAATTTAGAAGCGTTTAAGGCATTTACAAATGCAGTGTTAGGTAAATTATTATTTTCAAAGAAATCAATATTATTTCCACTGACAGTTACGCCGGAGCAACTTGCGTTACTGTCTAAGACAAATTTTTGAAAAAATATTAATGAGTGAATTACTGAAAATGTAATTAACTAGTGAAGGGCTTCCATTCTCGAACGGTGGAGATATCTTTAATATATTAGAAAAAAAATTATCCTTCACAATTCTGTATTAAATTTAAATAATAAATATAAAAATACGATGCTTCAGCTTTATATTTATTTCAATTTCCACAAATTTTGTTAATTGGTTTGACAGGAGAATTTATTTTTCGTTAATCCAATATATTTTTTCATTTCTATTTTTAACGTTATGTGACCTGGTATTTTTGGGCTTTTCAAGCATTTGAAGGGAGGATTCCTCTATCTAAGTTTGGATTTGATTATGATATGAAAACACAAATATTCTTCATCTTAACATTTTCCGAAATGTACAGCCACCAATATTTTTGATGGCGACAACTATTCTCAAAATTGGTTTTGCTTGGAATAAATTAGACTTTGATTTAAAAGGCTGAAGAGTATAATTCATTAGAATAATTCATTCCTTATTATTAAATAAATTTTTTTTCTTACTTCACTTACATTTACACACAAACAATATTAATAAGTTTTTGAAAAATGGAAGAATATAACATGCATAAAATGTATAGAGGATTGGGACGTCCTATAAAACTTAAAAAAAATCACAGATTCTCACTGAAAGCCTCCACAATATTTTAAGCAAAAATCAAAAGTTTAGTTGGGAGTTTGAGGAGAATATAGTTAGAAAAGAAGACATTTATGTTAACTTTGCTTTCATTAGTTTCTAAACATATTCTAGTCTTTGAAGTTGTCTTAATAGCTGCATTCATACACGTTTCTAGAATCTTCTAAAACTCTTCATCAAAATATAATTGTTCTGAATTTCAAATATCAAAGTGTGAAAATTCAATTAGGTGTAAAATGTAAATTTAGAAAGTACTTGAATTGCTATGTACATATTTTATGCATTAATTCAGTCCAAGGGTGTCGCCAAATGAGTTTCGCAAATAATTTCTCATCGCCTTATCATTATCAATTTTTCACTGATTGTAATAATCACCCAAAAGACATAGATTAACGCATGTACTTTCCTCAGGCTAATCTTTGTAGGAATTCCATCCAAATTGTGGAAATATATTTCCAAGGCATTCTGGTAGCACACCTGAAATTTACTAGTGTAAATCAGCGTATTATTGATTTTATTCATATTTTATAGAATTCTTGCCAACTTTATAAAACTATTTGTACTTGTGCTTTCATGTCTAATTAAAAGGTTTCAATTCAAAACTGTGCTAACATACAATAAATAACATCAAAATTACATGTCCTTAATTTAAAATAAATTTGTAAATTTCCGTAATCACAATCTTTATCCCAGCTTCCTCATTAAATAAAGTTTTCTTGAAATACATGGATTGCTTTAAATTACTTGCTTCTTTCAAATTGAGTTTAGTTTTATACTGATTAAATGTATGTCACTCTCATTAATGAAGTAAGAACATTTTATTCAAAAAAATTAATGTAAAAATAATTTTACTTAAATTCTAGCTTATAAATAAGAGTCACATAAAACACGTTTACAAAGTTTTTCTTTTTGATATGAATTGTGCGAATTTTATTCACTTTTATGGGATATTATTAAAAAGGAATAGACATTTCAAGGCGACAATTTTAAAGTAGCAATTTCTTACATAGTTCCCAATCATACTATATCCTCTTTAACAGCGATTTGCGTATTTCTGTTTGATGTATAATTTAGTATAGAAAAGAATTTTAATAGACTATTAATTGCTTTCTATTGCTTTTCAAAGGATTCAAATTATATTCAAATTAATGTTTTTCTGTGTACTATATTTAAAAAAATGTTTAATTGTTCTAATTTCTATATATTTATGCTAACGAAGTGTGCGTTAAGCCCAGTTCGTTACAACTATTGCCAATTGTGGAAGTTTGTTTATTTATATTCAAATATTCATATATAATATTTTTTGAAGACTATAGAAAAACGCCAGATGCNAAATAAGAGTCACATAAAACACGTTTACAAAGTTTTTCTTTTTGATATGAATTGTGCGAATTTTATTCACTTTTATGGGATATTATTAAAAAGGAATAGACATTTCAAGGCGACAATTTTAAAGTAGCAATTTCGTACATAGTTCACAATCATACTATATCCTCTTTAACAGCGATTTGCGTATTTCTGTTTGATGTATAATTTATAGTATAGAAAAGAATTTGAATAGACTATTAATTGCTTTCTATTGCTTTTCAAAGGATTCAAATTATATTCAAATTAATGTTTTACTGTGTACTATAATTAAAAAAATGTTTAATTGTTCTAATTTCTATATATTTATGCTAAAGTCTAGAATTTTGCACAAAACGAAGTGTGCGTTAAGCCCAGTTCGTTACAACTATTGCCAATTGTGGAAGTTTGTTTATTTATATTCAAATATTCATATATAATATTTTTTGAAGACTATAGAAAAACGCCAGATGCAATTACTGCCGTAGTATTCTTTAATTATATCCTGTGCACACAAATGCTTTAAATATTATGAGAGCAAAGAGGGACGTTATTGCCACTTGTTTCATCGAATCTAAGATGGTATTGAATAATTGTCCTCGTTAATTTTGACTGCAATTTTACAGCATTGATTAATTTATTTTGATTTATTCTTTAAGGATTTGCTTTGAGATCTGCTTCATTTAGATAAAGCGCACCTAGCAAAGTGTGAAATGTGATTTATCCAAACATAAAGCCTTCCGTTCAAATTCTATCATGTGGGAATCGGTCGACAAAGATTATACGAATATTCTGAATCACAAGTAGAATTAGTAATCGTCGGCAATATATATGTCTCTACAATCGCCGTTAATTCGCCTGATTTTCGAAATTTTTTAAGTTGCCATGTATATCAATGAGGATAAACAATTTTTTTAAATTTGCGAAATTACATTTTTAAAAAATATGAGATGGTAGTTTTGGAAATAAAAACAGCGACCAAAAATACTGGATCCACATGGTAGCACAGGGTCTGCAGGATGCTAAGGTGCACATCCTTTTGCATAATTCCTTTGATTTCGATGAGATCGTCAGCTCCAGATCCAGCGAAGCACATCAAGCCATCACCATGTTTAACAGTTGGCACCACATAGTCCTTCAAAAATTTTCTCTGACACGATTGATCGTAACAGCTCAAACTAAGATTCATCAGTCCACAGTACCCGCCTCCACTCCTCCAGACTACACCATTGGTGTATTTTGCCTGCTGAAGTCTTTTTTTACGGTTTTGTGCATTAAATTTGGTCTACGAACAGCGACACAACCCTGAATCAGTCTGCTTCGAGATGCTTCTTCACAATACTCGTTGACTCCTCGCAGCCTTTGACACGACTTAAGTCACTGGGCGAGTTCCCACGCTTTTCTGCGTCTGTTACACACTACTTGACTATCATAGGTGCACTTTTGAGACCACCAACAGTCCGAATGGAAGTTAAGACTTTATTAGAAAATTTTTTAACAATATTGTGAACGTCATTTCGAAATATCATCAACTTTGATAGTATTTATCGAATGCAGAAGTCTTCAGTGCAAAGTAATAACTAAATGTCGTTTTCCAATACTGATCTCTGCTGGTTTGAAAATTTTGGCAAAAAGAAAATTAAGCTGTCTTTTGTGCAACTGCTGAATGACATTATTTTTATACCAACTTGTGCGCAGAATACATTTTGATTGGATGCCACTGTCTAGGCATAAATTTGTAACAGTATGCTCAATTTTTTTGTTAATTTGTGGAAAAGCTAACCCCGAAGCACTATCATGAACCTATGTCATCTTCTCATGAATAAAAAGGTGGGGTTACTGAAGAATTCAAAAGACTAACTCAGTGAGTGAAAACAAGATCCAAGTCCGGACCATACCCCTAGATGTGTACCTGGCCTCTGGCGACCCCTGGCATGCAGAGTGCTGATCTGTGTTGAGTCTGGTCAGAAGAGTGAGGCCGAAAGCCGAACTTCAGTTGAGAGGGTTGAACCTCTCCCGCTTTGGCCAGCAAAGGCTACTAACGATGGTAACTAAGAGAACGCCTGTTGGCTGCTAATTGATCCGAGAAAAATAATTTTGGAGCAGTATTTACTAAAATTCAAAGCATTCTCACTAATCGAAACCTCTCTCAACTCCATAATAGATAGTTTTACCGAGATGTCAAGATGTTTACTAAGAATACCTAAATGTTTACTATGAATACCTTCCCTCGGGATTACCACAAGACTGGAACAATGTCACAAGGGTACTTGTTCATTAGAGCATAAATGCTTTGTACAGTTAATGACTTTTAACAATACATTTCTTAATCGTTTAATTTACTTCATTACATGGTGACAGAGATGTTGTTTGAATCATTAAAACCCCAACCACTTGAGATTGATAGTAGCAACATCTCCATGGAATGGTAGAAATAGAAGCACGACTACTCATTATTTTCGGATGCTATTGAAGTTAGCGCAAAACCACACAGAGTCTCCTGCGATGTATCGGTTACGAAGCCAATGAAGTATTCTAGAATTTCATTTGGTCCGATACAGAAAATAAATGTTGCAGATGCTTTTCAAGATTGACTTATTACAAATCAAAAGCAGCGATATAGAAAAGAGTTGTCAGTGGCAATTCATACAGTAGACGTTTCTAACAAAATTTTGGATTTTGAGAGGATCAAACGGTTAACAGAAGACAACAAAAACGCTATAGAAATGCTAGAGTTCATTAATTCTGAGTGGCCCGAGAAAAGATTACTTCAGTCTGCAGAGCAAAAACATCTGCATAAAATTAGGCATGAACTTAACTGTAAGGAAGGTGTATATTCCGAAGTCATATCGTAAACGTGTTCTTTCATTGGTACATCGAGCACATATGGGAATCCTCAAAACAAAAGAATATGCAAGACAATTCTTATTTTGGCCTAATGTCTCTCAAGATATAGAACAATTTGTTTCAAATTGTAACCGTTTTAAAATGCACTACTAGGGGGCATGCAAGTTATATTAATGATCAATTACTAGCAACAGAGATTTAGAGTATGTATAATAATAAATATTTCTAAAAAGAGAATATATTCTTCATACATAAATGTTTTTTATTTACATAGGTAATAATATGCTGTCAACAAAGACTGTAATCCGATGAGGTCTGTTGTTTTAGACGACCTGATAGTGTTAACAAAATGTAAGAGTTACCAACTTGAAAGTCCGTCTCCCATCAATCGATTGTCAAGGAGAGGAATTTTACCGCATCCTTACTCTTTAGATATTGACAGAGATCTTTGCAAAGGGATACTAAACTTATTTCCTCCCTGACATCAAAACTGTCGGATGTATGTTTGTCTTAAAAATAGTTTTGATTATCAAATTACTAGAAAGATTAAAGACCTTTGTGAAAAGTTATCATAGCAAAATTTACCATTTATTATATTATTAAATTATTATTTGAAATATTATCAGACTTTCTATTTGCACATATTAAACCATAATGCTGTCATTGCAACAATAAATTTATTTTTTTCAAAGAAGACTTTTTTTCTCAAATAGATGTTTCTTATTAATCAAAGGACTATATGTAAATATCTTGATTTCCGTCCTTTAATTGAAAGTCTGATTTGTGTTAAAATATGAACATTTAATAAGAATGGTACGTTCTAAGTGTGAAATTTAAAAGGTAGATTCCTACATGAGAATTTTTTTTGCACTGCCATTATATTTGGATTAAATTTCGATGATGAACTCAAAATAACATAAGCACACCAGTGATGCACATATATATTTAAGACATTTGTTTTACAGAATTTATGCTTCTTGTATAAAGAAGGCCTTGAATTTCATAGCAAAATTCTAGCTAAAATAAAGGCATCTTACTCATATTTGAGAGACAAAGACGAAGGTATATTGCCTTTGTTAATCTGCACTAGCAACGTCGAACGAGCTGTCAATAAAACAGTCGCTCATTTCTCACAAATGAAAAAGCAGATTGTCTGCCTCGCAGATGCATTATGGCCTTGTCTTCATTAATATTTTTTGAAAATCTGATTTTTCTTATGAAATTTTATATTTTTCATCAAGTTTATGGCTCTAGCTTCTTGACATTATTTATTGAATTCTTCAATTTGAAGATACTCTATAATTATTAATCTTGTGTAAGCTGTTAAAATTTATTTTGATATGTGTAAGGAAATCAGTTTCAGGGTGGAAGGAATCCTCTTAAAAAAATCTTCATTTATCATTACATTCCTAAAACTCCCATTTTCACTTTACAGAAGCTAATTATATTAAAGTTTGAACTTTCGTCGGATTACAACATCAGCAAACTACTTAAATTCCAAAGTTATTGAACTTTTCTTCATCATTGAATTCTTCTAAGAATTTCATATTTTAATGTACAGTACATTTTTTGCATGCATATTATACAAACATTCAGGCATCTTTCAGCAATATTAACCGCTATATTATCTCTATTTACTATTCTGATTTACAGTAATTATTTGGATTACCTTTAAGCTAAAACGGATGTGTACGAGTAAATAAGCTTGATCGTTTAAATTCTACTTAATTCTAACGTACTCTACTATCCGGGTAAAATTTATATAGGCGACAATTAGCTCAACTTCGGATAAAGTACTTTTTGAAATTGAAGATTGATTTTTTGTAAAAAAATGCAATCAAATACTTTAAATTTTGAATTTTTGGCGAGATTAATTGTTTCACGAAATTCGCGAGTTAGAGACACTAAAGTTTTCATCGATATAAATTTTCTCCATATTTTAAAAAATGAAAATACTACTTTAGGTCGAGTTTGTTTAATATTTGACATAGTTCTATCATTTTAGTGTGATTGTGAAACCTAATTGAAATAACTTTATCAACCGGTATTACCCTAAACAATTCAGGTATATCTTGCAATTTTTAATAGTTTTATAACTGACCAAGTAATGAAGATATCTCAAATATTTATTCAGGTGCCTGCGCAAAGACGTCCAATTGAGGCTGGGTGAAAAGACAGTAATTGAAGGTAGCTTATGTGTCATGCCTTTCCATCATTTTTATTATCTGAAACCTATTCATGGGAATTTGAATGCATTTGCAAAAATCGGCTATCCCATTGAGAGAGGAATAATTTTCATATAAATTTTCATGATAACAGGGATGCACACCTACCCATAGATCTGTCAAAATCCCAAGATTTGATTGAAAATGTGAGCAAAACAGCTGGTAACTTTGAGAGACAATACGTTGTTTAGATAAAATTATGGCACCAAGCTTGAATGGTAGAAGCACATTACGAAGTCTACATTCTTGGGAGTGATGTTTTCGCACGGGAACATGATTCCGAAATTTTAAAGACGTGAAAATAATGAGATTTTTCAAGTTTGATATATGGATTCTGTTCATCTCATTTCAATCGATATGTTACTCGTGTATTCTATCAAAATAATAGTAATATGATCATATTTGATAAGGTACCAAAACTATGAACGTATAGAGTAGATATATTTAAATTTATGAAGTAAAATATTCTGTTCCGGCTATATATACATGTAAAAGTTCCTAAAGTGTGAAATACTAAATATTTTGCCTAAAAGACTGAAAGAAATTTAAATTTACTGTATATATATATATATATATATATATATATATATATTCGTTCATTTATTAGAAATTTTTTTTAATTTGTTCATTTATAGAATTTTTTTGGAGATAATTTTCATGAAAATAGACAAAATTTTTGGATATAATTTCCATGAAAACGGATAAACGTTTCAGGTCAAAACATAGCAGAACAAATTAGTTTTCTTGGTGAAAAACCCAACCCTAATATCAATGAGTATACACAAACAGAAATGATATATCTCCAGGACACTGGCAGGTCACCGAAAACAGCTGCATGTGATAAATGACTTTAGCTTAGTAGATACTGGTTTTCTTTATTGATAGATAATGAATGACTGGATTTGATTTATTCCCGTAGCGATAGTATAAATGATCGACTTTGAATTTATAGGGGTCTCTACAGGATCTTCATTTGAAATATATACACAATATTTTAGAAATTTAGAAATGTTCTTATTATAATTTGGTGAAGGATATTTAAAATGTGGTCATGAGACCTGTGGTACCAAACATTTTAGCGCCAATCGTTCTCGTGAAATTTGATTATGGGCTTTACATATTTTGTTCCCGTATTGAGACAGGGATCCATAATATAGACATGCGTTATACAAACTGAAAACGAAGTGGAGACAATACAAACT
>CABFPE010000135.1:570148-584866 GCA_900660155.1 Hofstenia miamia | reverse complement strand
ATTGCATAAGATTTGCAAAAACTCATTTTTTACAATAAACATTTGTGTGAATTAAATTGCCAGTGCTCATGCACTTAATAAATTCATAGTGTTTTTTGAATACACAATATTATGAATCAGGAGGTTCCTACTACTTTTATATTTACAAAATTTTTTGTATTTATTTATATTTTTGCATATTAAGCAATTATTCAATTAGCGATGGATCGTTAATGAAAATACATTTTCTCCCTCTCCATTTGTAGAATAGGGATATTGTTGAATTTATGTGTAATTCAGTATTGGAAACATGAATGTGTATCATTTGACGAATACAGTAGAAAAACAATCTTTCGTACTATTAGATCCAATGGAAGTTATGATTATATGTGAAATGAATTACAAATTCGGATTCAATTTGAACAATATCTATTGAACATAATGTAACGAAAACTTCATATTAATTAAATTTAAAAATTACTCTATTCTTTTGTTGTGTGGCATTATAATAATTGTGTATTTGGCTCCAAGGGTGGATTCAAACATCCACACTAGTTTGGATGACGAACAGAAAGTATAAAAAAATTATCTTTCTGGCGCAGAAGCTTCTTACGTAATAATTTAGGTTTTTTAAATCAAATGTTTCAAAACAGTTTAATTTCTCAGTTGTATTTGCCTAATATTACCATACATTTAAAATTTATTATTATTTAATATGATACAATATACCGAAGAATGTGACTCTTTTTATTTCTAGATTTTATGTTTGAAGAGTTATCACATCATCTATATTTCAGAGAACAAAAAATAATTTATGAGACTCGAAAATGGTCAGTATTCGAGTTGTAAAAATATAAAGAGAAAGCTGAGAAAGCATACTTGAACAATAAGCAAACTGGACTGCAGTTCCACGCATGACAAATGAGTTCAAAAAGCTATCTATTTTTGAAAACATTCGTTAAAGAGTTGCCAAGTCCATTTTTTATTTTTCTGCTAGAGTGTAAACACAGTTTATTAATGAATACTATGCAGGAAACCTAATAACGAAAACAATGTTTTATTTGATAATAGATTCGCTCAAATAAGCAGAAATGCAGGCTGTCTCCATTATCACAAAAATTTACACCTAAAATTTAGAACAACATGCAAGGCGTAATGAATATTAATATTTGTTTAGCAGAAAATCACTGTTGCAGCAAACAGCCTTTATGACAACAAATATGATTTCTTTTTGCCCGGACTACTTCAAGTAGTATTTTTCTGACTATAAGTTTCTTCAAAATTTATATTATCTATTTGAAAAATGTAACCTGAAAGTTAAACATTGTAAAGGCATGCAGAGGCAGTTTTTTCCCTGGCCATAAAACTTGGTTTTAGTTCCAGCTATATGAATGTCACTATAATGTGAGAATTATTATTTCTTAAATTATTTACTAATATTAATGTTATTCCTTTTTTATTGAAACATTTATTTAATTTTCCTTAATTAAAAAATTTGATGTCATTTGTTTGAGGATGTATATGATAACTGGTCAGATTGCAATTATTGCTGTACCAGTTTAATGGAAGGCAAATAGAGAATGGACTCGCTAATATTAATAATTGAAAGTCACTTCATCCATAAATAGCGGACTGTATTAATAGTCACTGCTCGTATGATGCTTCATGAATTCCAAACACAGGACATAGGGTAAACTGGGGTGAATTGGACACTATTGCACTGTTATATTGATTGTTTGAATACAGTTTTGGCGCAATTTAGTTTATTTTTCAAGATAATATCTGTGAGGACCAAATTTTCAAGATGAAGCACAAACAGCAATTAAAAGCTGTCATGTTAGCCAAATATGCATTTCCAAACACCTGGTGCAATTATAACATGGCATTTATAATTTATCACTTTCTCTGCATACAGACTGGAAAAAAGATTTGCAACATAAGTTTTTGTCACATTGCACACTTAACTATGTAAGAATAAGATATATTTAGAAGCTTTTAACCAATATATCACGAGTTTCTTAAAAAGTAAAAATTAATTCTTGGGTCTATTAGTGGGGTGAATCAGACAGTTCTGTGGCATCTCACCCCAAAATCTAAGATTGAATGATATAAGCATCTACATTGATATAACATATTAAAATTATAATATTTAATATAATACAATGCAAATTGATATATTATGAATTGTAAATTCATCTTTGACTTGCTCAAAATCTAGTTACATAAACTCAAAACTCTTCTTAATGTTCATGCAGCACTTTCAAACTTATAGAAAAAGCCCTGGTGATCCCTGTATTCTTGTGTTAGATGGACATGGATCTCACCTAACAGTTGACACTCTAGAATTTGCAATGGTAAATGAGATTGAATTAATTTGCATCCCACCACATTCAAGTCATCGACTTCAGCCATTAGATACTAGTTTTAATGGGCCATTGAAGAGGGCTTGGTCAGAAGCTGTGGGAAATTTTCTCAGGAATAAAAACAAAGTTGTTTTGACTAAGCATGAATTTGGCACTGTGTTTTCTCCTGTTTGGCTAGAAATATGCAAAAAAAATATTTTGCCGATTAAAGGATTTCAGCATTGTAGATTATTTTCATTGAGAAATCCTACAAATGACGATGACTTCCATTTATCAAGGTCATACATATCTGTGAATAATGATGTTAATGAAAATATTCCTCATTTATAGTTCAACATCAGAACAACCAAACCAATCTGGTACAGCAAAATTGGCTTTAAAAGTTATTTCATCATCGCTCTGCAAGTCATCTAACGCAGAACATACAAGACCTTATCAAGCATCTGTAACAAATGAGATATTTATTGCTTCAAATCGTGAAAGGTACCTAGGCTGTGTCTGCCTTGCCAATTGGAATGCTTCCTGTGCAGATTGGTTTGAATGTACTTTATGCAAACAATGGGTATGTGAAGATTGCTTTGGCACAGAAACGTGTTTTAACTGTTCTATGTAACCTATGTGAAGTGCTGTACTTGGTGTTACATAAATATTCGATTTTGAAATTTTAGCCCTGCATTAATCGTCTTTTTAAGTGTTATGTCCAATTCCCCCTATTTACTGTCCAATTCACCCCAATGCATTCTGATAATGTAATGATCAATATTTTTCCCCATTATTATATTTTTTTGCAAAAATTATGATATAAATGTTGCATGTAGTGTGGACAACTACTTTGAATTAAAAAAACATATAAAAAATTTTATGTAGATATTGAAAAAGCTGATTCGCAAAAAGTATGTCCAATTCACCCCAGTTTACCATACGTACATAAGAATATGTATTACATGTAGTAGTCAATGAATGTACAGTCGAGAATAATATAAAAACCAATAATAATATTTCAAGAAAATTGCAAATGAAAAAATGTACAGTGCTTAAAAAACATGTCGGAATTCAAAAAATGACTTTGTATGTATATAATGATTTCATTGTACAAGAAAACTGAATATAATAGTAAACTATTGCAAGTTAAATATTTTATTCTTAGTTTCAAATTGTGATAATGCCCTGGCTATGATAGGTAAATTGAAAACTAAGATTGAATTTAATTACGGCTGATGCTTTAGAAATAATGAATCATGTAATTGGGATTATTTGACGTATGCAAGCGGTCAATTACTAATTATGTAACAGAAAGCAATGTTTTTCGCGCTCTATATTCACACCACGGCCTGAGTAAGAGAATGATTTATTGTTTATTAGGGTGGAGTAAAAAAATTTCTTAATTGATTTTTGAAAAAGAGGAGTTATAAAAAGCAGCCTCTCCTTCTAAACCACACTTTTTCATGTTATTATTTAGTTGCCATCTTAACGGTGCTGACTATACATAGATTAATGGTATGGAATTATATCTATGCTAAAATGTTGGAATGGTTACTATGCTTTTGATTTAACATAAATGAGGGAAGTCTAAGAATGTCTTCGATTTGGAAATAATTTTCCAAAAATTCACATATTTTACAAAGTTTTTCTGACTGATTTCTAGAGTAATCAATGTCATAGGAATATGCGTTTTCTTACTATTAAGGAATTACCTCTTGACTTCTTGAATGACAGAGGTGCAATAATGTTCTTAATGACAAAAAATAATGACAGGAACTCTGCACAGGAATTGTAAGTCATATATACTGTAATTGGAATTAGTAAGGTTATGCATTTATTGCTAGACAATACATAAATGCACGTTTTTACTTACTGCAAATTGAGAATTGTAAGCTTTCAGGGAACACATAACTCTGCCAAAAACAATCTGGTTGGGGAGTACCTCATCAAAGTTTCTTATACTAGGTGTAAGCATTGTGATCGACATTAGAACGGATGCAAGGCAGTCACTTATTGCTAGGTTTGCAACCATTATGTAGTAATTGCCTTGATTTTGTTGGCAATTAATTAACACAAGAATGATGAAAATGTTGGAAAACACACCAAATATGCTGGTAATGCTCATTGCCCATCGAATTGTTTGCTCTACCGGAGATTCTACGTCAAACAATGAGTCGTTCATGTTAATACGCCTCTTGACAAATCTGTCACACTAATTTATACTTTCCAAAAAAATATTTTCAATTTTGATTGGCTGCATTATATGAATGAATGAAACAAACATCGAAATATAATATATAGTATTGCGCTGTTTTCATTCCAAAGGAAGGCAATGAACATACCTTTCGATGATTAGCTACATATATATAGATATATATATATATATATATAATGGACTTATTTAGTCTAATATACAACAAATAGTAAAAAAAATATAAGTGAAATATAAAACTACCTGCGATAGAAAGTATATGGAAAGACAGTGATACAATTTAAGCAGAAGCATAATCAAACTGAGTAAAAAATCTTTCTTTGTGACAATTTAAAATATACTTGTTCCATGTGCATTAGCAGGCTTACCCAGTGGGGTGACAATCCGTCGGGATGAATGTTCGCCTCATGGATTTTGTCGAGATTGGTGGGCCATGTATTTTTACTTTACATTCTAATTATACCATAAATTTAAGGGGTTGAAAAAGATCTAGAGAGGACCAGAACCCTCCCACAATCTCCATCATTAATTAGAATAAGAAACATATCTACATATATTCTAAATCAAAGTATTTTTACATATTTGGTTGTTTATTATTTCAATTTAGATTTCTACGTCATTATCATGAACATGATTAATAAAAATAAACGTGTTGTTAATCCTCACTATTAATGGTAAATAGAGACAACAACAGGTAAAGTTCAATTATCCATTTTCAAGAATTCAGAGTAATTCCTTTATAACTTGCTACCCGCCAAATTCACATCATTATAACACCTTGTTCTGTTACAAGCAGTTCGCTATATTAAACTAATGTAAGAAAGTTATGAGTGGGCTTAATTTTAGGCTAAATGTTATAGAGTGACAGACGAAATTAACGAGTTTGATCGGATTAAATCCCCGAACCTTGATATCCTCTTATATTGACGTGGGCTTGTTCAATTCCCTGTTCTAAGTAAAATTGGCAAGAATGTCCTAGCAATACCAGTGTCGTCAGTATCATTGAACAATTCTTTAGCATGCGGATTGATCCTCATTAACAAAAAGAGAAAGAGGATTCTCCCCAACAAAGTTAAAAGCTGTTTGTATTTAAGGTATTTCCTAAAACACCGAAAAATTATTAGCAAGTTATGAAAAGACGATTTTATTGAAAGTGAAAGTACTGCGAATATTGCTGATTTGTTGTTTGAAATTACATAAATTTGGCAAAAACAATAAGCAAAATTGCTAGTATATATGTACACATATTTTTGCATTTTGGTGTCGTGGGGATCCGTGGGCCCTATGGAGATCCCCGAAAAAATTGTTGTGTGGTGGGAATCGAAATTCTGCCCCATGGACGAGCCTGGTATTAGTTAATTGTATTTTAACAGAAGCTGAACTATCGATTACTATCGATCAAATTCAGTGGACGAAATTCTGAAAAGATTTTAATCTACTTTTAATCTTAGTAAAAAAGAATGTTCTATTTTGAGATCGTACTTCTCCTCTATTAGAAATGTAAAGGGATACATACTATATATATATATATATATATGAAGTACAAAGAAAACGAAATATATATATATATGGGGGGCTATTATGTATTCAATTGTGATAAAATATTTAAATTTAGCTGAAAACAGTAATTTTCCACTACATCATATTATATTTCAAGGTCATTCATAATTTCCTTTACCGCCTCTAATTTCCCCTGTGATTGCACAGCAGCAATTACGATGTATTGAGATTAATTCAATAGAATTGACTGGTAATTTTATCCAATTTCAATCAAATGTCGAAGGCTTAATATAACGTAGGATGCATTTTGTTTGCACCACAATAGATATTCGGTGATGGGTTTTCTTAAGATAAGGTGAGCTTCAAATTAAACAAAAACTCGAAGAAAATAATTATAGGATTGTAAATTTTTATTACTATACATCCAATATAAATATTTCAATCCAAATATCTTTATTTTTATAACCATTTAAAAGCTCATATGTGAAAACTGTTCTTCTTTCAGATTGCAACACATTTTGTTAATTTTCTTATCTTATATTAATGAATTCAAAAGTAGCGTACAAATCATCATAGCGTTTATTAATAAATCAATCAAATTTTAAATGTATTAGTTACCTCAATTATAAAAAATTATAAAAATAACAAATTGAAAAACATAATTTGCAGTGCCTAAAAACTTATTCTAAACTTGCATCGTTCCGGCTTAGGAAGTCTTAACTGACTTTCTCAGGGATTATCATTGATAAATTTTATAATACTAGGGCTTGCAAAAATAGCTATTTCTCTTTTGAAATTTATTCAATTATCATAGAAAGTGATTCTTGTCCAAATATAGTCAAGAGAAATTTTCTTGAATAATTTTCCAAAACACTAAATTTCAATTACACAAAACTGCAATTTTAAAATTTGAAAGTTTAAATTCATTGAACCGCTTCTATAACAAATCTTAATTTTTTATTACAGCGATCTATTTTCAAATAAAAATAATGTATTTTTAATAAATATTAGATGCATGCACCCTTTTGCTGGCAATATTTTTCAATCATTACTTGGGTCAAAATGTCTTCTTAAGTTTCAAAACGCAATGGTTCTGTGGAACCAGAATATTGTTAGCCCACCCCATACCAGAACAATGAAATTCCCTCAATTCAATTTCCCATGTAGTCATTGAATATCACTGGTTTTGTAAAAATTGACAGAAATTATAAGTAAAAATCTGAAAATTTTTTCCCAGTATTTATGGTTGCAGTATACTAAAATACTTATTCCCAGGTCAAAACTAGTTGAAACACATAACCCACAAACAATGTTTGGAATTACAGTGCTTGCAAATTTTATGTATCAACCTCCAGCGATGAAAGACCTGGAGATTACAAGCGAGTACAAAATCGAACTGAAAAAAATATTTTTGGATTTAACTTCTTTAAAACATAATCTGAATTATGACGTTTAGTCATTAACTAATCAAATTTTGGAAATCCCATTTTTTAACTTCAGCTGTGATTCTAATGAAGCTCGTTTCCTGTTGAGAACAATCAACATTTCAATGATAATTACTATTCTACCTTAATTATTATTTACTAATTTCAATTATTGTGTGACAATTTAGCTAAATTATAAAAAATCTGCAAAATATATATATATATATATATATATATATATATATATATATATATATATATATATATATGCAATAATAATCAAACTTTCTCTTCAGTACGGCCTAGCTAACAGCACTATGACCGCAGACTGGCCAGTAGATTTAAGATAGCTTGCCTATGTTGAGAATACTGTCTTTTTTTTCAAAATGTGCACTTTTTTTAAAATTTGTATATGTCCAAATTTTTTTAAAAGAAAGTTCAAGTATGCAATGACTGAATTTTTGTTATCTTCTAATTTAATTCGACCTGACCTAGTTTAGCATAAATGGATTGAATTTGAATTTTATAATAATTATTATTGCATTAAAACTAGCTAAAAAACCCATAACACGAATATACATATTTACAAAGCTGTAATTTTTTATTACAAAATCTGAAGTTGTTAGTTTTGCGAAGTTATCAATTGCAATACTTTGGGTGCTTATCAGTTTTTTCTTGCATTATGCGCTTTGTATACACTATTATTAGCTTGGGTAAGGCTTGTGCCCTTGTTCCGGCTCATAGACCATACCTATAAAAATAGGCCCATTCGTTTGTCAGTGCCTGTAGTAAGTAATTTCCTTTGCAATTTTTTGGGCGTAAGCATGTCTGCAATTCATCTACTTTATGTCTTCCGCCTTTGATGATTTCACACAGATTGAATTTTCTTCAAATGTAGGTTTTTATTGCGAGCAATCACATGAAACAAATTCTATGAATTTGTGAATCAATAACTTTAGTTTTCACAAAACGTACAGTAGATGGCGTTAAAGCACATTAAATATTTAATTTTTTTTCGAAAAGGAAAATTTTAGCTATAGTTTACCAATTGAAATTAACTATATGAATTTTTAAGATACTACAAACTATGCTACTGTAGTCCCTATCAATTAATTCCTTATATAATCAATTAGCATAAAAGGAATTTATAAAACAAAATGATTATTTTCCCATTAATAGATATGATATAACAAATTTTTTGCTTAACGCTGCTGCTTAAGTCCAAAGTAAAAACAATTTTCGGAAGGCCACAATTTATGTGTACATCCCACATTAAATATAGTAAATGCATTTTCATTCGATTTCGTCTTAATATTACCAGGAAAAATAATATTTAGGCGACAATGAGATTTTCAAACACGCGTTTCGCCTGCTGAACGTTTCTGAATATTTCATTTACTTTTCATAATAGTAATATTTCCTTTCTCTCATTGTCGTCCTTCTACTAGTACATTTAATCTTGAATTTGTCTATGGTTTCAATTTTCAGCAGGCCCAAAAAATTTGCCATTTCTCCATAAAGACACTGATGCATCTTCAAATCTATTTTACTACAGAGAAGATGTTAATGGGAATTATGTATAATATTCAATTTTGAATATATCCTATGCTACCTTGTAACCTAATTGCAAAAACTAAGCATACTTAATGAGTAGAAAATATAAGGGATAATTGAATTAGACAATCATTAATGTGAGATAGAAACTTTTATTGACTCAATGGTTACTTTTTGGATATAGTTCATTTGAACGTTTAGTAGGTTAAATTATTGAATAATTTATTGGAGATAATCTGAAGGATTAATTTCTACTAAATAAAAATGGATTTCTCAACATATGAAATAACAAATATCTATTTTTATAGTGGTGACATTTTGAATACAATTTAAGCTTCTTACAATTCGCCTAAATGGCTGTATTAAAGAGGCGATTAACAAATATTATCCACTCAACACAAGATCAACGTTGCCCTCACTAATCTGAAAGAATTAATGATACTAATATTGCTTCAAAAATACATTGCAGTGGAATTTATTAATTTTATAAGGTAATTATGGCCATCGATGTAAATTTTAAGTAGGCAAAGCTCTAAGGAAAATTGGTATGTCTAAGTAAAGAAAAATAGCAAAAAATAAAAATAAAAATTGAAAAGTATGCTTTTAAACCGACAAAACACAATTGGAGACACAAGCAAGCTAAAAACATTTACCGATTTCTTGCACTGCGCTCACCACATATATAGACACACACATTTATTACTATTATGTATTATGGATGTATACCTTGTTTGAAGTTTTAGCACGTATATTGCTTGATTCTAAAAGAGTAAACAAGTTTATTGCTGTAAATAACTAGTGCAAAGTCGCAAACTACAAGCTACGTGTATTTACAAAATAATGACTGTATATATACCGGTATATATATATATATATATATATATATACATATATAATCAAGGCTGATATAATATAATATATAAATATGTGTCTGAGTAAAAAAATTTTTCCCACATGACGCAAATGGTACGCATATTTAACTCGAGATGCCATTTTTTAAATTGTTAGTGTTCAAAATTATCTAATTTTAAGTCATTGACCATTAGTACTCCAAAGCAATTTACGGATGTGTGTTGAAGAATTTCGTCACCACAAACATTTGTTTTGATATTTTCAGGAAACATTCTTTGTTCTTCAGATGAAAAAGTAATAAATTAAAGTTCTGTCAGAGTTAATTTTTAGTTCATCTAGATTGAAATATGTAACGAGATTTTCAATATATTTTGTCAAGTATATGATTGCTTCAAAGGAAGTTGCGCTTTTCCAAATAGGCAAGTAGCATCTAAATTTTGTTTGTAGATGGATCCATTGGTCAAAGAAATGTTGTTGATAAATAGTGCAAAACTAGATTTGCAATTGCATAATATGAAAAAAATGTGATCGATTTTTACTCTGATTGATTGCTTAAAATTTAATAACAGAATTTATTTTATTGGTATATAAATCTTGTCGAATGAATCTATCGTTTAAGAAAACGATATTCATTGAATTAACTGCTTTAATAAGATCACGTAATGTATACAAATTTTGATTAAAATTTATTCAAATTCTTTCTATGATTGATAAAATCGAATAAATGAAATAATATTTGATGTCACTTATAGATTTGTGCATTAAAGTTTTTCAAATATTTTTGCGAAGGGATGTTGCATACAAATTCGTCGGTTGTTTCTGGGATCAATTAGCTTACATTTTTTAAATCATTGTGAAATATCCAAATTTTTTATGAGTACTTATTTTTAAAACATTGGTTAAATGTTACAAGCAGCTGTTCACCAAAATTCAACACACAATGTTATTGGACCCACAAGATTTATTATTATCTATCTTATTTAGTACATCTTTAGGATAATATCAGAAAATTAATTTGAAATGAAATTGCTTCTTTGGAGTAAACGATTCCTATTTTCTTCACATTAAGATTGAATTTACCCAAATTTTAAAAAATTTCTGTTTAGTATATTTGCGATATCCTATTTATTTTTGAATAGGCTCTTATCATACTTAATTTCATCAATGTTTATATATAACCCATAGTCATTCTATTTTATTAGCTTACTATGAAAACACAATTTTTGCATAGATTTCTGTAAACGTTTGAAGTAATGATTTATTTAGATTTTTACGAAAGATTTGCGATTTTTTTTGATTACCCAAAATAAAAACTAAAAAAATTGTAATCCAAGCCTAATAATTTTAAAAATAGATATAGCGTCAGATTTGTATGTTGTTATAATAATAATAATAATAATAATAATAATAATAATAATAATAATAATAATAGTAATAATAATAATTTAATAATAATAATTTAATAATAATAATTTATTTTTAAACCTTTGTACAATACAAAAAGTATAAAACTACTTGTTAAGGTTTAAATTATATTGTTTTCTATGGTTTCACTTTGTTGTAAATTAATATTACTTAGTTACAGGCTTTATTCTTTGAATATGCCAATACGTTATTTTCTTTGGTGATAATTCTAATTTAATTTTTTTCTTAAATTCTTTAAAATTAAATTCCTCTTTAATTTCAGGTAATAATTTATTCCACATATCTATACAGTAATTGATAAGCAGTTCTTCATGATTCTTTTGCTAAATTTAAATTTCCTATAACCGTTACTTCTAATATTTAGTTTTGATGAATGTACTTCTTTAGATCTAATTTTGAAAAATTTTATAGCGATTTAGTTTTTGCAGATAGTCTAAAGAAAAAAGATTGTAAATTCTTCTGATATTTTTTGATTGTTTTTTCACATATGTTAACTTAACTCCAATTCATTATTCTTTCTAACTTATTTTTTGATTGCTTAGTAAGTTTGCCAACGGACATGATTAATATAAATACATTGATCACCTTCTATATATTTCAACTCAATTTATTTCACATCAGCATATGGATTAATAATGAAGCATTTATCAGTTAATTAAACGTAAATAATTTCTTAATGAATTCATGTTTTATATTTTCAAGCAATTAAGCTGTTATTTATATATGAAGATTCGTTGAAAATGCAACAGTCAATCAATCGTTTGACAAATATTATATAGGTCGTAATCAAGACACATTTGGAGAAGTTCTGTTCCCAAATTTGAAAGATATATATTACAATGTGTATCAAAGCGTTTTATATAGCAACAATTAAGTCCGGCGTCCATATTTCCTCTCGTAATGTCTAATTCAATTTGGAAATACGGTAATCAGAACAAAAAATATTTTAAAATTGTAACATGATTGCTTTGCAGCGCAAATGAATATTTTCTAATAAGACATGAAGTTCTTTATTGGAAGTTCATGAGTAAATAGTTAGATGTGTTGGTGAATATCTGGATTAGAAAGCACATTTAAAATGTTCTTCCTAAAAGGCTTTTCAAAAATAATGACACATTTGCTGCTGAGTTGTCTGCATTTGCGGTTATATCATTTATCCACACAATGAAATTCATAATGTTAAGACATGGGAATTTACATCTTTGCTATGTGTGATACTAGTATTACACACTATGTTTTGAATATAAATTCAATTAAAGTTTCAACAGTCAGGCTAAAACCAGTTAATCTACAAGAGCCGGTTAATCAGGTTAAAATCCAGCTAAAAATTTATATTTTTGATATTCAAAATGTATTGATTACAAGGATTGCAGTGTTAAAAAACAATAGAGGTTGTCGCAAACGGTAAAAGGATTCCTCCTTATCGTCTAGTATACATTTTGCCATTCAAATTATATAATTGCAAAAATGCAAGCACTATTTGAAAGCATTTCTAAAAATCCATCCAGCGACCATGTTTCACATGGAACTTTTATCGCACATTTTTACAGATCCATGCCTTTGAAAGTGCTTGGTACACTGTCGATCCTAAGACAACTTTGTTATGGGCTTCTTGAACCTTTGAGTTAAGAGCGAATGATTTCAACAGGTTTTGAAAAGCAATTTTAACAAAACTTTTCCAGTCAATTTGAGGGATTGCAACTTCCTTTCTTTCTTTTTAATATGTGTTCTTTTCAGTAATCCTTTTGAAGTTTCTGCAGAATGTTTTTGGGTTCATCGTGAACACAACTTTGCAGTCTATGGTTCCAGTAGAGTAAAGTTGTTGCAGAACGTTTCTTGCATCTGAATGAGATATGTTAAACTGAAAATAAATGAAGTACGTGTCTCCATCTGGTGTGTTTACGAATACTGTTGTTGGTTGTACGTGGTCGCCTAAATGTGTTCGACCAAAGCATGGAACTTTAATAATGTGAAAAGACTTGTGTACTGTCGTTGAAAGGTAATTGTATTTTAAAATTTTTTCTCATTTTTTTGAACGGTGCTAAACAACTAGCCCAATATTTCCCATAAGAATCTGAATCAATTTTGGTGACAAAATCATGTACCCATTCCCTAATATAGTTTTATCAAATGTTAAATTGTTCAAAACATCGTTTTTATATTTCACGGTTGTAGTAACAACGGTTCATTAATATGATGGGTCAACGCCAAATTTAATGGAATATTTCTTCACACCCCATCGGCTGCCGTGCCCCTGCTAAGTACATTCTATTGCATACATTAAAAGTTAGTACATTTTACAAAAAGTAACATCCTATTCATTTAACGACTTAACAAGTATACATTTATGAATATATAGATCTCGCAGACACCTGAAAGACGGTCTCTGAGTATAACGAAAATCATATACAAGCAAATAAAAATATACATTTCAACAAAAAGTTCTCTAGCTGTAAGAGTTTATTTGCTCTAATTCCCTGAATTGAAAAGACAATCACCAACTTAATGACGTATGGTAAACATGGTTGACTTTGATCCGTAAATAAATTACACTTCTAAGTCGTCGAGTGCATTCGCAGATCACTGGCCAATGAGCGATCAGGAAATTACTCGTTCATTTATTATTCAAATTTCGACTTATAAATGCTGTCGTTTTTCCGATTCACCAGATTTCATCAAAATCTGAGCGATAGCTCGAGTAGGAGCGAATCCGTCAACTCTACACATATTTCCACAAACAATAACATAAACGGGACAATGTTACACGATCGAGTAATGTGGAGTGACGACGAAGATGACGACTATTTGCAATACAAGTAAGTTTGACATACAAAAGATCCCGTTAAATGCAGTTAGGACTATTGTACACATTTTTCTACATATACTCATCAAGCAGTAAATTTCATGCCGATGAAACTAGCCATGTTTTGTAATTAATGTTATAATTGCAAATAAGGGACAGAATATTATAAGTACATAAATGTAATTGAATTAGTATTGAATTTTAACACTAATCGCAATTGTGGAAATGACATAATCTAGGAAAAGAAAACTGCATTGATTTTTTCGATTATAACTATAAACACTGATTAAATATTCCAATTCAAATGTTCCAAAATATGTTGTGTAAATTTTTGCCTAAATCAATTTTTTACATGAAAGTGAAACTCTCGAACATATATAATCATAAAATTAAGTTATTAGCATCTAAGCCTCTAATTATATATTCTCAAAAATTTGCTAATATATTTATTTTGTCATTACTGCTTTAGGCATTTTGTCATTTACTGCTTTAGGCAATTTTTATATTAATGGTACATTGAGTTTAACTATCTACAATTGTGCAATTCTCATGTCATTATATATATATATATATATATATATATGTATATATACATATATATACATATATATATATATATATATA
>CABFPE010000135.1:501756-524606 GCA_900660155.1 Hofstenia miamia | reverse complement strand
TTTAGGATGTTGGTTTGCAGTATTGGAATACTAATTTTTTTAGTTAGAAAAACTGGCGTTTTGCTGGCGGGAAAGACAAAAACAAGGAGGCTCGTACAGTAGCCATAGAGCAGACTCAGAGCATCATGTAATTCTTTGTGCAACCTACCTCAGTGCAGACCTCGTATTGGACTTTCTTAATGAATTCTTTGCTCATCCAACCTTACAGGTTTGTACTCCACTTTCTTGTAGTAGTATTTGAAAATCCACATCAACGACAAATTCAAAATTTTGCCTTAAAAATCGTATTAACTATATACAATGCATATATTTAGGGTGTTTGCGAGTACACCAGGGTCGTTGCAATAATAAGAATTTTCTATATAAATCCAAAAATGCACGTGTATAAACTATTTAAATTTCAGTTTATACTTATCGAAATTATTTGTTTTGAATGACGCAATTTTTGCAATAATTTAACTTGAATGACGTAAGTATTGCAATTATTGAATTTGAATGACGTAACTATTGCAATTATTTAATTTGAATGGCATAAGCTTTTCAAATAGGTATTTTGCGCCTAACATTGATTGGAAATAAATATAGTCAAATAGTAGAATCCGCCTCTTAAATTTTGCTATCTTTTGCTCTTTAGATAATTGGTTAGTTTTATGACTAAATATGCTACCATGCTTGCGTCAATACGTCAGCAAGTAATTCAATAATTTATTTTTTTGGGGGAATTTTTAATTTCAATTATCTATTTTTTCCCATTTTTTCAGATGGCATGAAACACAAAGGCACAAGTGGACCTTCTTTACAAATTCAAATCTTTTGTTTAGTAAATGGGTAATACTACACGACACTACACGACAGTTATGAACTTTTTAACAATGAAAAGAGCAGCAAGCATTATTGCACTTGTTATTCTTTATGAATTGAAAAAATTCTGCAAGCTTCCTGCTCTGTAGTAATTCAAAGAAAATGTCTTCCAAATGGACTTCTTTGAAAAATTTGAGGGAGCTAAATTTTGGCAAATTGCTTTATTATCGCACTCTTTAGCTTAGTTGTTCATTGGAATTTTTTAGTTCTGGCATTGAATCACGATATTTTTTTAGTTTCAATTGAATTAATGATTTCAAACTTTTCTAAGTTTTCCAATTTCCATATGATGGTGATTGCCTAAAAATCTTATCACCCCCTCTTTCCAGCGTGGTTTTTTTGAACTTGCAGTCTTTATTTGAAATAAAAAATAATTCTTCAAAAAATTTACTATGAATTTTAAGGCTTATAGTTGCAATGAAATCAAGGACATCAGTGCAAAGGCTAACAATCATTATTGAGCAATGCATTGAAGCAGTGACGTACCCAAGGGGCTACATGGTGGAATATTAAAAAAATGTTAAAAATTAAGTTCTCCATTGCATTTTAGGGTTTATGTATAACATTTTCAAAAATTTTCACACGACTTCCCCCCCCTTCTTGTGACTTACTTGATCATGACTGAGATGTCCCCTTGGCAGAAAATCTTAGGTACTCTTCTGCATGGAAATTTTACCTTGCATTGAGCAAATCTGTTTGACTTTTTTTGGAGTTGAATCGACAGCCTTCTGAATTAAATCACAAAATAAAAAGAGAATGTTATATACATTTAGTAGCAGATGCAAAATGACGTGCATTTATTGTGATAAGCTAAATTTTGAAATTTGAAAATGAATCTCTTTATTTTTGAATAATTTCTTAAAGAAATATTGCAAAAAATACAGACTGTCCAACATCAATGTTTTAGATTATGTAAACATTTTGTATACTATAATGAACTAATGTGTGTTTTGGTTTTAAATCGACTACTATTTTATGTTGAAAACCCAAAGACTTCCATGCACTCTCATGTTATTCTATTGTCTAATAGCTAATGCTGGCCACTGTGAGTCGAGTTGATTTGGAGTTGGAAGCCCTAATTTATTTGTATTTGTAGGCTAAGGTATTTATAACATTTATAACTGTTACAAATTGAGATAAATTGTGAAAGGTTCGATGGAAATATCAAGTTGGTTTCGAGCATTCGAAATGTCGTGTTCAGTTCTTGGACCTCGAGTCGATCTTGAATATCCGAGCTCTAGTCGAGCTCAACTCAAATTTCAAGTACTCCCAGGGCCCTAAGCTAATGCTCAGCTCAAATTTGTGTGGTGGTTCTCATTTAAGATGAACAATATTTGATTTTGTACGCAACTTTCAACTGCTGAAACCCGTTATTCAGAAAGTAGACGCATGCGTCACAGCAGCCTAATTATTCGCAGTTTTCGAGAAAATACTCGTTTTCAATGTGTTTGAGTAATAGTAGGCAAACATATATTGCTGTTTGTACACATACATTGAGTTCAAAATAATAATGAAATGCATATAAATACCCTATACTCGTGTATTAAAATCTTTCCATCAAAGGGAGTGCTTTAAGTACATAATGGAAAACCTTAAATTCATTTAAACATCATTAGCAACTTTTTCATAATTTAATGGCAAAACACAGAAATTTCAATGATTTGCTGATTTATTAATTTTTTAATTCTTTTATGTAAGTTACTTTAAATATTATTTCAAATATTTTATGTAGTTACCTGGGAAAAGCTGATGAGTTCAAGGGACATTGAAGGCATGTCTTTTATAAATAAAGCTTTCTGCGTTTTAGTGCAACTTTCAATGGAGAGCTACTGCCGTATTAATAGTATAGTTTAGGATTACTTTGTTGTCATGCTTTCTCCGACTGAACTGGATCCAACAGTAAATATGATCTTGCAAGTTCCAATCTGGTCGCAGAGAGTCGTTTACCTTCAGGGCTCAGCATTAAGAGATCAGGACCTTATGCGGGCGAAGGCTGACAGGGCCGAATGCTGCTTTATACTCGCTTCTCGTCATGAAACGGATCGTTCCAAAGCCGTAAGTTTAAAATACAATTTGTATGCCCCAAATTAAATTTTTTAAGGATTTCTTCAAAGAATTGTTGAACAAACTAATCAATAGATTTGAAGAGAACGGTCTTATCAAAAGTAATTTTAGTTGCGATTTACCTACACTTCTTACAAACTTGAGCACAAGCACAATAAATACTCACAAAGTTGAGGTATAACCAAACCCGCCCACCAATAGTATCAAAAATAAACCTACTCCTCATGGCAACCCACTCAAAATTACTTAACCTACCATTCGATACCTTAAAATATAATTACTAATCGATATTGATAATCGCTTGTACAAGCACAGTACTGATTTCATTATAGCGTTTTTTGTTGTAAATTATAATTATTTTTACATATTTGTTTTACACATTTAGTTAATGGAAATAATTTATTAATGTTTTAAATAACAAAAGTGCAAGGCAGAGATTGCAAAGATGTGTGGAGTTAAACTAAGTTTAAATTTAATTAATATGCGAATTTAAATTGTATACCTTGTATGCAAAAAATAATGATATATTATTTATAAGAGTAATCGGAAAACATTTCAGGAAACATTTTTCCACGAAATAACATTAGATAGAATCAAAATTGTTTTCTAAGCTTTTTAAAAATAGTCGCCCTTAAGTTTATATTTATTTGAACTCAGAAATATCAAAATGATTACTATAGGAATTTTAAAATAGGAATAAATTATTAAATTTAAATATATTACTACTTAATCAAAACTATTTTTAAGATTATTCATAAATATTTTCCAATTATAGAAAGATATATATATATATATATATATGGAATTTAAGCCTTGTAATTTGATGCTATTGTGTACGGTGTAATGTAGCTTTAGGTTTTGCCCTTATAAATTTTCATTAGTTTTTTTTACAGTTTATGAGCGTTTTTTTATAAAAACCGTGAGTATTTGATAGATTTCTATGTTTATGTAACATGGCTTTGTTAAAGGATTTAAATCACCGGTATTGCAATAATAATACTAATAAAATTACATTAAATCTTACATTTTAAAAAAGTTTTTTAATGAAAATTCTTGTAAAGAATTCTATATGGGCATTTTATACTTTGAAGATGTGAATGAAATTTATAAAACCATGTTATATGCTTCTTGTGAAGTTTTAGGTTTGTTCTGTTTTTTGGGTGCGTGTTTTTCGGTTATGAGTTTTATTATGTGGCAAGCTGAATTAGTTCTTAGAATGAATGTTTTCTAAGTTTTCATATGTCGAAAATATCCTTTATAATGGGTTTCGGTAACCGAAAAGCACCACTGTTGTGAAATTAGTACATTTATTCTATTAACATGATTCACTAATTTTAATAGGATGAAGGAGTTGACTTATAGTTTATTAGAAACAATTTTTAAATGAGCTGTCATTGAGAAATTCAGGCATCTAGTGACAGAGCCACTTCATTCGAAAAGTGACTTTTTGCAGTAAATGTCCAATGAAAAAATTTATTGTTAGGTTGCCAAAATGGGATATATAACTTGAAAATAAATATACTAACAGGCGCAGCATCGAAGTGAAATTTTATATAGATTTTATACATTTTCAATTCCTACTTTAAAGGAATTGACGTTTTTGACGCAGGAGTTTCAAAATACAAATTTTCTTTATAGATTTATCTATTAAAAAATTTGATTTTCGACTTCAACGGTTTCGTCATTCTACGGCAGGATTGCTGTTAAATTTCTTGCACTAAGCATTTTAAAAAACACATTAACGATAAAAAATCATTTCCTCAACAAACTAAATTCAAGTAATATGCCTACAGAGTAACTATAATTTATAATTATATTATTGAAAAATATCTTTACCAATCTTGCTAAATTATTCTGGTTCAAAAACAATGGTTTCCCAATTGAGTTTTATGGAATGAAATATCGACATTTTTTATAAAAATATTAAAACGTTTTTAAAGTAGTTGAGGGATATCTAACTGCTGTTTATCACTGCCTTTTTTATACATATAATTTATAAAATTACTAACTCTACTTAGTGAAGAAGTAAATCGAAATTTCTTAATAAACATTTCAAACCCGCCAAATAATCTCAGGAGACAGCAAATAACTTTACAAGACTATTTCTTTAGCTCATGGAAATACTTTGTCACAAAATGCCATGATGTTTGTTTATTTTAAGTAAACATTAAGTTACACAGACCGTTAATGCTCACACAAAGTCGAGTAATCCCATATTTATAAACCCAACTGTCTACTTGATCTCCCAAAGTTTGAATGAAAATGTTGCAGTTGCTATAGATTAATATTTACTATATTTTAAGAATTTTTTATATATTTATTAATTGAAGCTTGCATTTCAGGAATTAAATGTGGAGTACTACCAAGTATTCTTGATTTCCTTGCTCGATCGATGTTCATTCAAAATCGAAATTTCCATCGATCTTCGATAGAAAACAACAATAATATATTTTTTAGTTCGAAAAATCTTTCATTTTATTTAACGCTTCCAAATCCTTGCCATAAGAAATTGCCTAAAAATTTAATACTTGCATCTTGTTGAGTTAAAATCAGTTGGAAGATTTTTCTTGACGATTAAATACTCAAAAATAAACCTGTTGGAATTCACAAACAAAAGTATATATTGAGTGAGAGAATGCAAAATTCTAAAATACCTTAATTAAGGTTTGTTTCCAAAAATCCTCCTCTATAGAGAGTTCATTCTTGCAAATGTACAAAAATCTGCTTTTTATATAATACCTGTATATTGCTGCTGAGGCATTTACTCTAAATCTTCGTTTTATGGAATTGTTTATTGTTAATAATTGTAGAAGGTTAAAAGGTGTTTCTAAAAGCAGTCTTTGATCTTCAATAAATGAATATTTTCGGCTTCTTTATCTTTTTATGCGTTTGTAAATTACAAACAATAGGAAATCGCGTCAGTAATTCATTCTTTGTAAAATATTGCAGCTCTCAAGCACTCATCAACTAGTTATTGCTAATTTTTAGAACATTTTTAATTTAGGACAGAGCTACTATTTTACGGACATGGGCAGTCAAGGACTTTGCACCACAATGTCCTCTATATGTGCAAATTCTTCAACCAGAAAACAAATTTCACATAAACTTCGCAGATCATGTCGTCTGTGAAGACGAACTGAAGTTTGCCCTTTTGGCAAACAATTGTGTTTGCCCCGCTGTCACAACTTTTGTCACATTACTTTTGCACACATTGCGAGGAAGGTAAAATTTCAATTTGTCTTAAAATTTCCACTTTGATTAACTACTGAAGCTACATATACATTTAAATATTGTCATTATAGTTTTCATTCAATCATTTAATTTCTTTAGTGTTCTGTGTGTGTGTGAAGTCAATACTTGATTAAGTATAATTATTTAATATTGTTAACAATTAGAGGCAATAATGTAGAGATTGACTACTGAATAACTGCAATTTGCATGTTTTCCTTGACATAAATTATTAACTGCGCCATGACGTTTCTTCTACTGTCAATTTGTTTAGAGTAGAAATTTGGCTCGTTTTAAATCTGTAACGCGTTGAAAAAGAAATTCCCTAAATATAAGACTATAAATATAATTAAATAGTTACACATACTAGAAAGGTACAAAATGGATTGAAATCCAAAATGATCAATACAAGGTACAAGCAAGATTACAAGTTTAATTGGGCCACTGTTCATTTTGTGTACGTATTTGTTTTTGTGTTTAGTTCAATTATAATTTTGGCTCGTTCACACAATTTTGGGATTTCAACCATTAAATTGGCCGGAACTAATTCCCATATCTACTTCCGGTTTGATATTTATAATCTGAAAAAAAATTAAATTAGCCCATTTTAATTATTGATTACAATTTTTATTGAAAAATAATTCAAAAATTATACGTTTGGTGTAGTTTTAAAAAAATGCGAAAAAATTAATGATTTTTTGTTAGTAACATTGGAATATTTTGATAGAATAATTTAAAATAATTTTCATTCACGATTTATCCAAAGTTTTAGTTTGTAATAGAAACGTAACAAAGCTTAGATTAAAGTTTGTAATGATTAAGTCGCTTTGAAGTATGGCAAGTAGCTTCTCTTAACATGGAAAATTAAATATGTGTAATGGTATTACATAATACCAGCATATTTTTTGCTTACCTCAGCATTTTTCAAAACGACGTCAGCCAAATGTACAATTTCTTATAAAATCGCACAGATAAAATGAATCAATGCTATTTTCTCCACTTTTTTTACCTGTGATACAAATTTTACTGCAAAATACTTTATTCTTTCCATGCTACCCAAATGATAAAAAAATATACCATACTCATTAAGATCATTCAAATATAAACAAAAAAAATGTGTTGATACTCTCCCCTGACAAAATGTCCATACGATTTTTTTTGGCCAGTGATATTTAACACAATTTTTTCCGGAAATTGGAAAAACTAAATTTCATGCAATAATTCTTTTATATGTAGTTGGGGTGTAGTCCCCCCTCTGACCAATAAAAATAGGGTTAATTACGCTAATCAAATAATTCTAATCAGTTTTCCTCGAATTTTACAAAAAAAATATCAGTGTTATTTTTAAAAAATAGGAAAATTTTTGTGATTGTGAAAAAAGAGAAATAAGGGGTCAAATCATAACTTTTCACAATAATTCGTTGTTCAAGCGAAACATTAGCTTTTTGCGAATATTCAATCAGGAAACTAGATTATATGTTTATCAGTACAAGGATTGTGATAGACACACAAAAAATGACTGAAAGTTAATATTACCAAATCAATGAATTTTTGTTAAGCTATCCCAAACTTACTTTCAATAAAATCGAAATTCTAATGGGCACTAGTTCTCACCTCCGAACATTGCGCTGCTAGACTTGATTGGCCACGTCGTCATCAGCAATGATAACAAGTAGTATTCAGTAATAGAACTATTGTGTACGTTTGCGATTCGTGGTCAAATATGTTCTCAAAGCTTCCCAGCAATTGCTTTTCCTGCTTTGGTTCTGGTCCCTTTCGAGTCGTGCAGAGGATAGCAACTATATTGCTGTTAGACACATAGACCGTCAGATGAATGAGGTGTTTCTAATTAGAGACGACGTTTTCTAACATGATCATGCACCTGAACATTTAACATTTAAAAATTTCCAGCAGTGTAGTGTCAAACTAAAAACTTATGGCACTGGCGAATCACAAGATCAAGCGAAATTCTGTCAGAGGCTAGGAAGTAGTAGTCGTTGAAATTATCATGATATGGAAATGATACAATATTGTGTCAAAACTAAAATGGCTCCATACCTCACACAGTGAGAGTAGTTGCGTCTTATGATGTGTTCCTTAATAAATTGTGTGTGTTGAATGTATTAGGCTAGACTTTCAACTGCTCAAGTCAACAAATCCAGAAATTCTATACACAATTTTGAATGATACTGTTCATGCAGTTCAACTTCAATATTCAATGTTCAACTAAATCTATCAAATATTTGGCTTACAATTTATTATTTCATTGCTTACAACAACCGTTTAATGTGTGATTTTGAGTGAATTTATGTTAAATGTTAGAGATATAGAATCCTTTTCTAGTCAAGTATAGAATTTTCTAAAATGGACAATATATTTATAATTTTTACTGTAGTACATTTGAATGAATTAAAAAAAGTTTTTATCTATAACAATATAATAAACAAGCTGGTGCTGGTTACCTATTTGAAAGCATCAAAATGTTCACCCAAAATTGTACTTCACAAGGTTGAAATTCTAGGATAATAATTACATTGTTAAACCATACAGGGATTCTATTTAAATTTTATCTTCCCAGAAGAAGCTGATACAAGTATTTCTCAGTTTATATTCCCGTACAATGTACATATCTTTGTTGCAATGACTCCTATAAAATTAATGGAACACTGTCGTCAGAGTTACGCAATAAATTCGCTGAGTGCTCCTACCTTCCATACTTTAATGAAATATTAACGCCAAAAGCAATATGTTGCAGCCAGTGTTTAGAATTAAACAATTGCCTCCAAAACGCTTCTAATAAATCATATTAATAATAGATTCATTTAGAAAAACAAAAATATTAATTCTTAAATTTTCTTTATTTTAGGCAGTTGTTTTGTGTGGTAAAGATGACTCTTTGCATTTAAATAAGTCAAATAATTTTAACTTTAAGGTATAGAATGTTCCTCGTTACTTACTCCTCACCTCTTAGAAGTCATCGTGTTTTCAGAAACAAAAGAATATAGTTCTATATGTTTAAGACACTTCTTTTCATATCCATATATTTAATATTTGAAACCAACATGTATGTATATTGCTACAATATATAATTATTGAAGTGTGCATCCTTTCTTTTAGACAAAGCATTAACTGTAGTTATTCTTGGTTCATTAGAAATTTCTGTGATTAAGACATTTATTGCATTTGAATCTATATGAAATACAGAAATATACTACAATATGGATATTGTTTAGGCAGAGTCATTGTCTGGAATCATGGCAAAACGTCTATGCGAAAAGTTCTGGGCAAGAGATATACGATAGACAAGCTAAGGGGAGCATGTTTTTTAAGGACTTCATTGGCAAAAGCTTTACCTACGCTGCTTTTAACTCGCACAAGAAGTAATTCTCAAGAAATTTAATAAGGTTTAGCTTACGCAGAAATTACTTAGATTTGGTGTTTCTTTGATTGGAGTGCAAGCAGAAGGTGAGAAAATTATTTTGAACCCAGGTCCAGTTCATATAATGAAGGAGACTGACATTTGCTACTATATCAATACAACGAGGGAAGAGCTGTCTTCGCTTGTTCCACCAAAAGATAAGCGCAAAAGTGTTTTCAACATTCACCCAGATCTTCTAAAACATGGTAATGCAAACCTTCTTAGGTTTCAATTCCCTGGTCATATATTGGTAAAATATTAGTTGCAAATGAGCCAATTTGTTAGCCCGATTTCAGTCCAATCTCAAACTCAAGTCAAACCAAGCCCATCCCCAAATAATGTAAATGAAGTAATATACCAAATAAAAAATTTGACCTCATCATAATATAAACTTAAATAGCAATGAAAAGCAGTCTAGAACTACTTTATCTAAGTAAAATGCAAAGCGTGTCAAACCCACATTGCTATTGGGCCTCTTGCAACTGGAAGGAAAATATTGCTAAAGAAAACAATCATGGTTATTTCACTATAATTTATGAGAGAACTAACCATCTTTAAGATGTGCCAACATTTCTTTGACCCACCTCGGGCCGGGGTATGAGGTTGTTCATATTTTTTATTGAAATTTCCTGAACTTTCCTCGAAATATATTTAAAAATTTTGCAAAAACACCAAAAAATCTAACTCTCACGTTTTGATCAAAACTTTTGAAATTTCGATAATTTGTTTCTAACATAAATGTATACAGTTTTACGATGTTTTCCATAATAATATATGCCAATTTTTTAAATTGATTTCAGTTCTGAAATCAAACTAACTATCAAATATAGGAATAAATCTATGATGTCTTATATATATATATATATATATATATATATATATATATATGTATATATATATATATATTTATACTATATATATAATTGTTTTTCTATTTTTATATGTATTCTTTTGTATGAATATTTTGTTGAATGTATTGTAATTTAAATGAAGTTTCAATCCAACGTTTTACATGTTACATAATTCGAAATCTTACGCATTAAGCAGGTTTTAATATTAAATTCAATTATATCCGTTATTACATGACACTTTTTCCTTTATTGTAAAATTAATTTCTAATTTTATAAATTTAATTTAATATAATCCTTTTCTAAATTTAATGACATGGTGAATGGATACAGTGCCAGACAAGATTAAATTGTAATTGCATTGGATGGATATATTGTTACGCTAAATTTAACTCAATTTACAAAATCTGATAATAATTTTACGCTGATGGATATTACTTCCTAATATTTTGAATTCCTTATTAATTTTAGAAACATGCTTCAAAACTGCCAAAATTAACAACAACGTTTTATCTTTAATGTACTTAAAGTCTTGAGAGTTCATTTTTAGGCAACGGAAGTGTACGACAACAAGCAGAACAAATTACATCGTTGCTGTCAGCACATCAGTCAGGTGGGTGTCCCACTTCATTAATTTGAGACAGAACTCTGTTTACAAAGCATTTGACGCTTCCGTAAGCAAACACTAGGCACGACTCTTCCACTGAACTAATTTGCATTTGTTTCTGATGACTTGAATTAATTAACAAGAATCTCAATGGCGACAATCCTAGTCCCCTACAAAGCTCTTTTAACATTAAAGCGCTCAATGCTGCAAAAGGAGAAAGCCTTTAGCACTTAGTTTTTTACTTGCTATGCTAACATTAAGTCAAACATTACATAGTATTTTTGAATTTGCATTAACCCTTTTAAATCTTTATCATATTAAAAGTAATTTTAATTAAAATCAGTTATATATATATATATATATATATATATATATATATTTTATATATATATATACATAATTAATATTATTATTATTGTTCTTACTTCTCACAGCTTCATGCTGGTATCCCTCTCAGCTCGGGGAACTCACCAGTTCCCATTAAGTTGAGAGCTTTCCTTCTAACAATGCTGCTTCAATTTGCACAGCCTTTCTATTTCCTCTGACAACTCTCTATACTTGTCTATCTTTTCTTTCTCTTTACTCCTTGCTTTCTACATTCCTGTCCTTTGGTACTGCTATGTCTATCACTGTTCCCAATCATTTCTCTTTGTCTACTACTACTATGTCTGGGATCCGTGCTTCTATCACCTTGCTTGTCTGTATATTGAAATCCCACAGTATCTTAAACTTCTCATTGTCTATGACGCCTCGTGGCTTGTGCTCATACCACCTGTCTCCTGCTTCTAACCATGCTGCCTGCTCCAGCTCCAATGTACCATTCTTCATACCTTGTCTTCCCCGAACTTATACTCATTCTGCGCCAACTTCTCACATTCTGCTATGAGATGATCTACTGTCTCATACTCTTTCTTACATAGCCTACACTTATCACTTACTTCTACTCTTCTGTATATATGCTTCTTCATCCACTTTGTTCTTACTGCTTGCTTCTGTGCTGCCATTATCAGTGCTTCTGTTTCTCATTTTAGTCCTGAATTCTGTGTTCCTCCAGTATTCTCATTGCATTACCTTCTGCCTATACCTTGTTTGTCTCTCTCATTCCATCCTGCTCTGGTATACCTTCTTTCCTTCACTCTTGGTTCTTATCTTCCTTAACTCCTAGATGACCTCAAGTACAGATCCCTTAGGTTGCTCTTCTAAATATTCCTTTAGCCCTAGTGCTTCTGCTTCTACAGTTTCCTCCACACTTAGCAGCCCTTTACCTCCCTTATGCCTTCCATATAAAGCCTATCTACATTTCCATTTAAGTTCAATGCTCTCTCTGCTGCTAGTATCTTCCTTGTCTCCCTGTCAAATTCCCTCAGCTCATTCTTGTTCCACCTAACTATTCCTGCTGAATATCTCAACACCGGTATTGCCCATGTATTAATTGCTTTTATACTACTACCATTCACTCTCCTCTTGTATTCTTTTCTTAACCTCGTCCTCATTACCTCATGATCTGTTCTGTCCCTTTCTATTACTACTAAGTACAATCACCGCCAAAAGTATAAGACCACCATAGAAAAGTAGCAAAAATCGCTTATCAGAACTAAAATATTATGCCAATCTTGACAAAAGCACAGAAACAATTACACATAACATTGTCCTTCTCTTAACGTTTGTTGTCAGTACTGGGTGGAGCCACCACGCGCCTTTATCACTGCCTCAATTCGACAGGGCATACCGTTGACCAACGCCTCACAAAGCTCCAGTGGGATTTCGCATGTCCAGACCTGAGTAATAGCTGCTCTGAGTTCGCACAAATTGCTAGGTTTATGTTTTGCAACCAGCTCCTTGAACCTGACCTATAAATTCCCGATAGGGTTTAGGTCAGAATAGTTCCCTGGCCAATCGAGCAGCTGAATCCCTCTAGTTTGGAACCACACCTTCACCACCTTGGCTCTGTGACATGGTGCGCCATCCTGCATGAAAATGCTGCACCCATGGATGCGTAGGAATGTCTTCAGCTTGTTCTCAATCACATTGATGTATCCAGCAGCATTCAATCGGACATTCTTTTCCAGAATTGTCAGAGAACCACGCCCAAATCGGCTGAAACTGCCCCACACCATCAGGGATTGTGGATGCTTCATTGTCTGGATGTTGTAGCGGTTGTTGTGTCGGGCTCCTGGCGGACGTTGGATTCGGATGACATGAGCAGCAAACTGTTCTATAGTGGATTCATCTGACCACAGCACCCTGGACCAATCTGCCACAGTCCAATGTGCGTGCCTCCTGGCGAATTCCAACTGATTTCACTTCATTTCCTTTGCAAGTCATGGTTTCTTGGCAGGGCGATATGATTTCAGTCCCATTTCTGAGCTGAGGCGCCGCTGCACAGTCCGAATTGACACTGTGGAACCATGTTCTTCAACCAGATCAACAACATGTCGCGTATTGATGGTTGGATCAGCCAAAACTGTTCGTCTAATCAGATGGTCAATTCTCCGAGAGATGCTGCGAAGTCAACCAGAGTGCTGAGAATCTATTAATGTTCTTTTAACTGTGTGCTTCCAAACGGCATTTGTTACAGCAGTCTTTGAAACTTGCAAGCACTTGCCTATGGCGTGGTGAGACATCCCAGTATTTGCATAAGCAACAATTTGAGCATGCTGCGTGGCTGAGATAGATGGCCATTTGGGCATGCTGATGAGGTTAACAATGACTGAATTGTATTGTGTGGAGGGAATAACGCGTGCCAAAATGATTTGTTTATATAGCAGTTGTGGTTCATGTATTTTGTCGCTAGATGGCGAGGAAATGTGTTTTTGCTTCAAATATCCTCTGGTCTTAAACTTTTAGCGGCGGCTGTACTTGTACCCCTCTTTGACTTCCTCAATCTTATCCCCACTGCTCGTCCTCAAACCATCTCAATCTATGCACTTGCCTCTGGTCATTGTCACTGTCACACACTTTCCTAATACAAATTCCAACCCAGAATTTCTTGTTGCCTTCTCCAATGTCTCCACTTGCTTCTGCAACATCTTCCTTGAACTAGCATACATCTTCAGGTCGTCAATGTACCACAGGTGACTTACTGCTCTACCATTCTTCTCCAACCTATACCCCTAACTACAAACAGTAGTGGTGCTAAGGTGTCTCCCAGCTATGTGATATGCTGTCATATGCCTTCCTGTAGTCTATCCATGTCATTACTAAGTTTGTCTTCCTTCTACAATTCTCCATCACTGCCTGGTCTACCAACAACTGATCTTTGCATCCTCTCATCTTTGTCCTACATCCCATCTAATCCTCTGGTATCAACCTGTTCTGTTCTAAGTAACATGCCAGCCTACTTGAAATCACAGAAGTTAGGAATTTCCAAGTTGTTGGCAGATATGTTATTGACCTGAAGTTGCTTGCCTCACAACCTTACTTTGGGTTGTTCTGTATCAGAAATGTCCTTCCCACTACCATCCACTCTGGGCACCCACTCACCACACACTCCTCCAATGCTACTGCTAGTTTCTCATGAACTCGTGTGCACTTCTTCAGCCAATATCCATGTACCTCATCTCAGTCTGGCGCATTCCAGTTCTTCATCCTCTTTAGAGCCTCCTTCAGATTTGCAATTGCGATTACTTCTTCGTCTTGCCTGAATGCCTTCTGCATCTGCACACTCTCTATCTCTTGTCCCGCACTTCCCCATATACTCTTCCAGAACCTTACTAATAAATGTTCTCCTTGACTAATTTTCTTAACTACAAAACTTTTCAAAATTTTCAAAGGTCATAGGTTTTCTCATATGAGCTAATTCTTTATTTACATGATAAGCTTTCCATTACATTATGTAGATGTCATAATGGAAAAAATTATCATGCAAATTGGACTTTGTACTTCACGTTGATCATTCCAATATCCAGCAAAATGTCTCCTATTAGACTTCTCTGCTTAATCAAATGTTTTATGATAACAGTAATATGAAATGAATGTAGTTATCTATTATTTTAGTAAACAGTTGTTGTGCAAAGCCCTATTTTTACAGGAAAGTTTTCCCTTATAACCTCCCTTCATGTAAGGCAAAACTTATTGTGTAGAGAAAATTTAGCTCAAGAACTAAAAAACACGTAAAGAAATAATTATAATTAAGAAACAGCTAAGCAACAGAGCAAATTAGTAGGGAATCAATAAAAGAACTCATAAAACAGTGAAGCAGAACTAAATTTACTGTAATGCATTCAACTGTGAATGCCTCCATCAACAAATCAAACACATTGTCTATACAGATGGTAGGTAGCAGAGGAAATGTAGTATAATTGTGTATAATTTTTGCCATGCTAGGGTCTTGTGCCACAAGTGTGGTTATATTCACATTTCTTGTAGTGGATTGAAAAAATGAAATCAGTGGTCTCCAGAATTCTACTGTCCACATTGTTAAAGCACAGTTGACTATTTCATTTCTCTAAATGATGGACAGACATTTCAGATCTGAGGAAACTCATAGTGGGTTGACACAGTTTATTGTTGAAATTAGAACAAGCCCCAATGCATCACCTCATGCAATCCCTCATCAGAATAGTTAAAAGTGTCTGATCAGTATTTGTAGAGAATCAATTGTCCCAACTATCATATTACAGTATTTTGAAATGCATGTTGAAGGAATATTCATAGGCAAAGTGCATAAGCAATGGCTTTACTAAGACTGAATATATATATGTGCTTGTGGGAGAGCCATTATGAAATCAATGAAACCCAGATAATTTTCTAATACACCAAAATTTGAGTTAGACCCAGACAAGTAGTCATTGCCTGTGCAGAAGATTGCATACACAGAAAAGAATGTTAAGTTCTATGTTCTAAATAATGATGAAACCAAACAGCCCCTTTCATGGCACCACCCAATGCAGGTGAGCCCAGACATCCTTCAATCTATGATACCAACACTTCAAATCCCAAGTGATGTTAGACTCCTTGAAATCGTATGATGATTCCCCAAAGGTACAGCATGTGGTCTGAATTTATGTAGCAGCATATGAAATGTGAGAAAACAGTGGAATTATAAATATTAATGCAGTGTAGCCCCTTGTACATACCTTCTGAAGATTGTGTGATTTACAATATTGTTCACAATCTGCGAAAGAGTATGAAAATCATGTTCAATTTTTTATAAGACATTAGGAAATGTTCATAAATAATTCAGTAACAAAAGTTACAAAATTCTGATAATTGCTTACAATTACGTAATAAAATAACTGAAAAGCAAATATTTCAGACTATTATCAATGATTAAATTTCATGTCATCACTATTGTAAAATTTGTATCTTAGCCATGAATTACAAGAAATATATTATAAGAAATATTTTTAATCCATGTTTAAAGGATTGTAATTTTTTAATATTTTTTATTTCTTTAAATAGCAAATTCCAGCGTCAAATGGCTACATTAAGCAAGTATTCCTTTAAAAATATTCTTTTTGCTTACACATGTAAAAAGTTTTGAATTTGATTTCTGTTTATGAGTCAAGCACAGAGTTTTAGTCATATTACAATGTGAAAGGTTTTTATGAGTTTGAAGGTCTAGCATAACATAATGAGCTGTTTTAGTAAGAGGAATGGTTTTTCTTTGAAACATTTACTGCCCACCTTAATTATACATCAAGATTTTTCTAAAGTATCTTTTTCATATCATTAAATAACATAGTTGTGAATTTAAGGTGACTTGAAGAATTGAATAAATGCCAAACTACAGTGCCATACTTCTTTCATCTATTTCTGATTTTCAAAATAAGTTATTAATCCAATACATCTCTAATATTTGACAAACAAAAATTTCTACACTCTTAGATATCAATTCATTGCAATGACAAACTTAAACTTAAGTTTTGTGTTCTTTCTTTTAAAATCAATAACTTTCAGAGTTCGAGTAGTTTTATTAACTAGTAGCTGTAGAATAGGATTCCCTATAAGGCCATAGCCAGCCTTTTTATTTAAGAGATGTTAATTTATCAATATATAATGCTAGGTGATGCTATTTATGGAAAAATATGTTAAGGAAATATGAGTCACTAGTACATTGCATGAGAGAGCACAAACATTTATAATATGTTCATGGTCTATAGTAAGTAAATATTTTTATATGTTTTGTTCAAGTGTGAATAATATTAATTTTACTTAATTCAATTTCTGTAATTGCAAATCCAGCCAACAAATTACTTGTACAATTCATTTTCATTAATCCCTTTATGAAATTTTACTATGTAAATTCTTGCTATTTATAGTACATATTTGAATTAGCTTTGTGATGGATCATTCAGTGTAATGGAATTTAATGATACCATATCATGGGAATGGAACTTGGAAATATTTTTTTAATGGGAATGTGAATAACATGAGATTAGAACCATAAGTGAGAAAAATAGTACTGCGGATTTCACACTACTACTTATAATATTTAGTCATATATTTTTCTTATAAACTTAAGCAGCCTAGAGATTTTTAAAAAATTTTAATGATCATATAAAAAATTGTCTAAGTGCTCACAGCTCAAAACTATTTAAGCCTATGCTCAATCTAATAGCACCACGTGATAGAAGAGAGCCTAGTCTTTCTTTTTTCCTCTAAATCCGCGAATTGGCTCTGTCACATCAAGGCATGCCGCAACTTCTGACTTTTCATGATGTATGCTTCAATGGGTTTGGAATGTCTTTGCACATATCAAGAACCCGGTTATCAAAGCAAAATATATTATGCTAAAAACAAAATGGTGTGGTAATCTACAGCAATTGCTACCAGTGCAATAAAAACGTATAGTTTGTTCCTTTCCCTTCTTCCTTCTAAAAGGTTTCTGGTAAATTGCTCTCATTGTGATAAAATGTAAACAATAGATACTATTTACCTTTATTCAACTATGACCAAAGTAAAATATTAGGAGATATAAAGTTATATGATGATTTTTATATGTTTTGTTTCATCTAGAGAAAAGGAAGCACGAATATCTAGTCGATTTTTTTGCAAAGCTCCAAAATTTGTCCAAAAGATAATTTACAAATGGCATGAAGTAAACCAAATGTCCATAGCAATGTGCAAACTTGATCTAGATATAGGCTACCTTGTTTCGATGTGACTGCGTTGGGAATAGTATATTTTGCATTTTCTGCACCAATCGCTATAGTTTCCTCTATTATTGTAATTGGTTATGTGCAAAACCAGATTACACATCAAAAATCAAATAGTTTTCATGATGCCTTTTTTTCAAACCACGGTGTATGTTGATATTTTCATTGATGCTTTTATGTTAAAACATTTTGTATTCTTTCTTTGATTGTCTTGGGGTACGGATCATTGTTAGACAGGCCAAGTCAGCTCACATTTTAAAAATTGAATGAACATAACTGTTAACGTCGAAGCATGTATTTCATGTTCAATATTATAGTTCACAGATTTCTAATCCAGGTGAACCATCATCAAGATGTCTTCATTTCTTGAATCATGATTAGGGAGAGCCAACTTCCTCAACTATTTACAAGCAAAATTAGAGATTTGAAAGGAAATTGGCATGTATGCAATCTAAGATATAAAATGATTTGACATAACACAGTATTCTTTATATATTTTAGATCAAATAACTTAGGGTTATAAATTCAGGAAAGGTAACAAAATTTCAAGCTTGTGGACCAGATTATTAGGAGCAAAAGCGTATTGAATAGGGTTGGGGATCAAAAATGACTCCAAACAGCGATTAACTGTTAAATAGATTGATACTTTTACTTTCTATTTAGGTGGTTTTTGTTAAATATCATCTTGTCGTCAACACCTAGTATTTTAATAAAATATGGATGCCTATTTCTTTCCAAAATTTCAGTTAATTCCGATACTAATTTTAAATACTAGAAATTTGAACAAAAATTACGATTATGTAAACATTTGTGTTAATTTTATTCATTAAGATAGAATATAAAGGAAATTGACAGGAAAGGATAGGCATTTGTTGGTTTACAGAATATTTTAGTTTCTTAGAAATGTGTATAGCTCTGGTAAAAAATATGAGAAGCTGAATTTTTTCAATCACTTAGCAATAAAAACACGCACAGTAACAATATTTATATCAATCAATGGCAAATTAACTTTTCTATAAGTTTATGTAAAAGAAATTAGACAACAATGCCTCCGAAGCGAACACATTTCAAAAATCGGTTCTTAATGAAGTTATCATATTCTTTTGCATTCTCGAGGTAATTTTTTCTTTGCACTCAAACAAATATTGCTTCACCCCATGTTGCGGAAGAATCCATCCAGTCTGATTACACGTGTCTGCAAATCTGATTAACTACGCTAAAAAATCTGTATACTTTGAACTGTCTACAGTATTTCCTTCCAAATTTTTAGAATATAAACATTTATAGCTCAAAGCACCCCAAACCATGAATTTTGTGAAAATTTTGGAGAGGGCTTGAGAAGTGTCTTGGTTGTAGTAGACCATTGGGAAATGTTGTTTCTATGCAGCTGGAAAATTGACGTGTGCGTAATATATAATAATCTATTTCAAACATTTTTGAAACCAATATAACGAAAATTTCAACTATTTATTGACTACTATTATAAACAATTAAAATATTTATATATCTAAGAATAATTTATGTAACATTTAAGTACGCAATTAGTACTAGGTATGAATTAGCGTTATCACCAGTGTTCATTTACTTTTTTATGTTCATACCAGAAGTAATTTTTAAATCTACCATAATTTTGAGCGAATTGTTATGAAATATAAACAAGCTTATTTGGTATATAATCAATGTTGCCTTAGTTTGAAATTATGATGTTGACTGACATGCCAATGAATAAATGCAATTGGTTGGCAGTTGATTGCTGTAGTTTAGACCATGATTTGTTGGTCTTGGGTTACTACATCTCTGTATACACTCAATTGTATACTTTGTAGGCAGTTTGATCGACTGCTGTTATAAATAACTAATCGACGAAATTTTAATGCTTTGAATAAATGTATGAGTGTAATTGTTTAATATATTTAATGTACTCTAAAAAAATCACTTAACCCAAAATTTGGAAAGTTTGAAAAACATTTGGCAAATTCCTGAAAGTTTGCAAATTATTTGGAAAATTTGCCAAGTATTTGACAAATATTTGGAAAGTTTGCATAAAATTTGGAAAATTTGCCAAATGTTTGGCAAATATTTGCCAAATATTTGGAATCGATTTGCAAATCCTTTCCAAATATTTGGCAATTTTTTTCCAAATTTATTTACTAGGGTAATGTAAAATGTTTATGGGTTCATACCCAATATTTGGAGTGACGTTTTGCAGTCTGTGGTTCTAGTAGAGTAAAGATATTGCAGAAAGTATCTTACATCTTGATGACATATGCATAGTGAAAATTTAATATACTGTCGCCATTTGATATGATCACGAGTACTGATATTGATTGTACGTGATCGCCTAAATGTGTTCCTTCAGAACATGGCACGTTATTGATGTGAAAAGACATGTGTGCGGTCGTTGAAGGGATTTTTGTCTATGAAAATTTCTGCTCATTTTTTACCAGAGCTATATTATAATTTATTGTAACAACCGGGACATTTATATGATTACTCACAGGATGGTCAAATTGTAAATTACAAATCTTTTAAGTATTTATTCAAAGCATTTTTGACATTTCAACATCATCATTCATTTTCTAATACATCAAAAATTTCATCAACATGTACCTATGATATGTAATGGGATTGTGATTTTCAAACTATTTTTTGCTGACATCCATGGGAAAGGATCCAACAGTAAATCCTTGTGGTAATTCCATTCCCGTGTCATTCATCTTTTCAAGTAGTTTCATTAAACACAAATTATCAATAATTTTCTTGTTATGAAAAATATTCTGGTTTTCTGAAATGAATATTTAGATATCCTTAATTTGTATTTTTGTCATTTGCGTATTTTTAAATAAGCGCTTCACTTCAGAGCTCGAAATAAACTTTTCTGTTTTGTTATTTTATTCAAAATGCTCCACAATTTATTTTTTTTACTGTAAATATCCATCCTGAACTTTTAGGTGTTTTTGTATTGCTCATTATTATCTCCGCCAAGGAGGTTATGTTTTTGGTAGCGTTGGTTTGTTTGTCTGTCTGCTAGCAACTTTACGAAAAAAGTAATTGATGGATTGACCTCAAATTTTCACAAGAAGTGTGTCTCCGCCCAAGGAGGAATCCATTAAATTTTGGCGTTGATCCGGGGTATACAGGCTGCGTGGAGGAGGTCTGCGCTCTCCGAGTGCTTTTCTAGTTATCTTTAAAATAAAAAAATAATCTAAAAGCCCATATGCCGAATAAAATATTTTTGTTGTATTGATAGAATAAATTCTTAAGTAACTCCTATTTCCATTTATGGAGGACTATGCGACTGGAGTGCCTGATTATGTTAATTTATGCAACCTTTGCAAATTTCAATTTAGTGCCAAATTTCTGCATTTACTTGCAAATCAATTTTTTTTTAAATATTTTTCAAATTTTTATATAACTTCCACATTTTCCTAATTTTCAAAACTTCTAAAGGCTTGGCAAATATTTGTCAAATTTTCAATTTTTTTTCAAATGATTTTACACATTTTTAAGAATATATCAAACATATTAGCCAATCAAATATTGTGTATTTGATCTGACATCACTAAACTTTGTTATTTAGTAAATTACATAGGCAGTTTAAAGAATTGCGTCAACAGTATATATAAATCTTTGTACAATTTGTAAGTAGAACAAATCCTTTTTCAGTAAAGGTGTTATAATCAGAGCTGGACATTATGATGATTTTTGTTTCTGTTTATTAAAATCCTTCTTTACAGCTCATGTACTTTAGAAAATATATTCTAGTAGGAAAACAAAAATATTTATTTACTGTAACTAAATATAACAGGTATTTTTGCATATTTTTCAGTATGAAATGTAGCTATGTGCAAGGTCTCCCGTGAAATGATATGTCAGTTCCAGACTATAGAAACATGGGTGGCGTGGGTCATAGGTCACATTATGTGACCCAAGTCTAGCTCTAGTTAAGACACATTAGTAGTAAGGTGACGGGGAGAGAAGCTTCCAATGGAACGCCCTTGAAGTTCTTGTAACATATATGGTCACTTGACATGCAGGAATGGACAGATTCTTTTGAACGCCATCTATTGACAAAATGTTTAGGACAAAATAATATTGAGCAAATGCTTTCGGTCTAAATGTTCAATATGCATTGCTTCAAGTAAAAATGAATTTTTAAGATAAACGAGTTTTAATGTAGAATAATCCAATTAAAAAATAAAAAGAAAAGAAAAAGAAACCAAGATCGCACATTATATTCAAAACATAAAACTCTGATTTACTTATTTATCATTTAAATAAAATTAGCATCATAACACGTAATTTGAAAAATTGTTGAGCAAATATCTGCCGCTTTCACTTTTGGGCAAATCACTAGTGGACAACTCGCTCCACGTTAATTTAACAAGTGACCATTAGCCACGCAGAAATATTCTATGTGGACTGCAGAAATTGAAATAGCAACAGGTACTTGTTTGCTCAATAAATATGTTTGTTACAAATTACTATAAATATGTACAAAGCAAAATATTATGTTGATGGAAAACAAATTCCTCGGAATTTAGTTTATTCTTATTCAGTTTGATAATTTCATGTGTGTAGCGATCACAAGGTTTTTGCGAGGGGATATTAAATGGTATTAGCTTTGATCGATATCCGCATTTAATTTAGGCCTAGATATAGGCAGAGGCGCACCCAACTTTTTATCTGAGGAGGGGAACTATTTTATATATATATATATATAT
>CABFPE010000135.1:470728-485681 GCA_900660155.1 Hofstenia miamia | reverse complement strand
TATATATACTGTATATATGTACGCAGAAACACAGCCAAATATAATTCTTTTGTGCTGTTTTCTATTACTATACATAAATATTATTGATAAAATGTGCTATTTAGATGAATCTGATTGCGATAAAAGACGTGATCTTTCCTACGTAATTGTCAATCCCGATTACGACTTCAGATTACAGCCTGGAGATGTGATGTATGTTATTATTCTTAACTTTAAAAATTTTTTTTTTCTTTGCTAATTACATTCAAAGAATCTTTAATTAATATTTCCACATGTTTGGCCTATTGTAGCAGTCAAATGTTGTTTCCAAAAATCTGCATGTCCTTCCGATTTCGGTTTTATTTTTTTAATAGTTGCAAATTTAAATTCAAAAAATAATTCATGATTAGTGTTAATTGGCTCATACGACTAGTACTAATATTATTTTTAGATATCTAATAAGACCTCCAAAGAACACAGCTTCCCCAATGCTCTTTAGAAGACAGCCTCCCAAGCCCACTTCTTTTAGAAGAGGTGGTACCTTCCGCAAAAACAAAAACCATTCTGATTAATTCTCAATGTTCAATTTTTGTATTATTTTTTAATTTCAAATACACTTTTTAATTGATGCTGTAATAGTATATTGAATGAGACATTCACTCATTATAAATACATTAAATTTTGAATTTAAAAAAATATTACTATTATAGAAAATAATGCCATCTTTAGTTTTAAACACTGAAAATGTGATTGGGCAGATTATACTAAGAAATGTATATGTTTGATTTTAAAGAATACAATTTTAAAGTTTGATAATCATAGTTTTGTTTTAATGAAATATTAAAACTAAAAAATCATTGATGAGCGTGGCAAAATCAACAATTTAAAAGAACAAAATTTTTAATAACAATAACTTAGTTGCATATAATTGAAAAATCCATGGAGTTGAGAGGTGGACTTCAGTTTATCTCCCGTCTTTCATTCACATTAGATGTATTTCCAGAAAGAGCAATGCTTTGAGGTGCGCCAACAACATCTCTTGACATGGTATTGTCATCATTATTTTTCTTTACATTTCAAAGAATTCATCATCATCATCATCATCATCATCATCATCATCATCATCATCATCATCATCATCATCATCATGAAAGCTTGTTAGTTTAAATGATTTTGAAGACTTTCCTAAATGAATAAAATGTCGTAGATTTCTTCTAATGAAGTGTCCATTTATATTTATGATATAAGATCTCGGTGTATTCACTCTCTTTACAAGTGTCCCAATCGAGTTTCCTAAAGTTACCACACAAGCCGTCATCCCAGGTTTTAGCTCTTCTAAATTTAAAGATTTTCTGCTGAAGAATTTCTTTTGTATTTATTTTCTACCTTTGTAAGCTCTGGTGTAAAGCTGTTTTTGGCTTAGGCAAGGCTTTTATCATCAATGAATTGGATTTTAGACGACTACTATGCAACAATTGGGAGGGAGAATATTCAAAGAAGGACAATTCTGTGCTATTGTAGCCCATAGTATGTTATCATCGCTTTCTTATAGATATATTTATAAATTTTTGCTGTTATTTCATCCATTGCATTTGCCTGAAAGCATGTAGAACTGCAATAGCATAGGCATATACCAAGTCGATCTGCAAATACTTTACAATCCGTACATCGAAAAGGGTGATTATTTGCTTCAATATCTTTTATCTTTTCTGTTACCGAATGTGTACATTTCCCAAATGGCAATATTTTCCAGCAGAATCGATTAAAAGAAGCATTAAATATGCCAATACCAATGGAGTAGATAAATAACTTTGAAAAAATGCCTTCCTTTTAAAAAAACTTGAGGTCTTATAGTTGAAGATGGGTAATAGGGTTGAGTGTAAGAAAGTTTTTTTGATTTTTAAAAGAAAGGACTTCTAAAAGCCACACTTTTTCATGTTTTTATGTAGTTGCCATAATAAGTATGCTGGTTACCCTCTATTTATATTTGCAAAGGGGCAAGTTTTTCAAAATCCTCAAAATATCCCCAATTTCATAGCTATAGCTTCATGCGGGGCATCATTTGCAGAGATTCAAAAAACTAAGAAAATTCATATAAACTTTTCCAGGTTTTCGATATTTCTCTCAACAAGAAAACCATGTAAATTTCACTGTTACATCATTGAACTATTTAGATGTGATGCCAAAGGCAGTATGTTGCAACTAGTGTTTGCATTTATACCACTACCTCCAATATACTTCTAATATATAATTTTACAGATTGATTAATTGATAAAAAATTAAATGTAAAGACAAGACTGATATGTTGAAATTATTGAAAATATTAAAAATTTTAAAATCATAACAATAATATTCATTGCAAAAGAATTCTCTGAGGAGGACATTTAATGAAAAATGGTTAATGCTTTGATGCATTTTGAGTCTACATACATCCGATATTGTTTTGATAGCCACCGGAATTGACATTTATTTATCAATCCATTGATTTGTGATGTGATAGATATGAACTATAGCCTGGTTAGATAACTAAGGATTGTTAATAGTTAGTTCAAGTTATAAAAAAATATATTCTGCCTCTTTCGCATTTGCTGATAACAAGGAAGGTTCCATTTAAGAAAGACTTTTATATTTGCATTTTTAACAAAATATGATTCTTCAAGAACATTAAAAAGTATTGAAATAAATTCAAATAAATTCTAAAAATGTTCGGCGCTAACCGCTAAATTTTTCATCTAAACTACATGCTATATCTGGTTTAACCTCCGGTGTATTATATTCTTAAGAATACAACTATGTTTATTAAAAAAGTTTACAATATATTTTGTAAATAGATTATTGTATAAAAACATATAATATACATACGCTATGCACCTTGATCAAATTCACAATATGTATTTTAACTGGCTTTGGATTAGGTACAATAGAAAAATCACCCTTTAATATTTGTGTTTTACTCAAAAAATCCATCCAATCTGAAATTGATTCATAAAAGTACTTTATATACGTATAGTTATGTTGGGTTTCATATATTTCAAAGAAATATTAAAAATAATTTATTTCAATTTACGAAGATTTACCTTTGACGAACATATGATTTTTGGAGACCTAGTCACAAAATAGGGAAAAAAGTAACGTCAATAATTTTCCATTACAATCTTTTTTTAGTAATATAAACTGCAATTAGAAAATGGGATTTCAAACAACTTTACAATTTGTAAGTCTTATATGTGTGAAGGGGTTGAATAGCAAACGATCCAGTCTGATCCAGTTCAAATTTATTCTGTCCGGTCCTAATTTATTCGATCAGGTCTTGTCCTGTTCTTCAAAATAACGGATTATTTTCAAATGACATGCACTGTGCATATTCTGCATCGGATAGAATTAGTAGTCTATGTACGTGCAAGAATCAAATTGCAGATTTGTACTTTATGAAAAAATTATCCGTAATTATAGCAACAACAAGGCTCTTTTCTGTGCAAAAACAATTATGGCACTTCCAACCAATGTGTAATGTACTATACAACAGTGATACGTTCCAAAAAGAGGCTTTAGTCAAATGTCAACTAACATAAATCGAAAACCTTCAAACAGTTGGAGATGCGCAGCTGATATGACGTATGAAGCATTTGAACCATTCATATTCGAAGACTATCGTTCTTCATTTAAAATATCAAATGATAATTTCATGTATGTTGTAATTGTCTTAAAATTCAAAAATATGTCATGAATATTTTTAAGAGCAATTTTAATTGATTTTCTGGACCCTGGCTATATAAAATGAAATCCTAGGTTTATTACTTTGTGAATGTATGTGAAGCATTGGATGCTCTGAATTTCAACACTCTGACAAAGTTTTCATGATTTTAGAATAGTTCTGAAATATATAGAGATCATACTGCAACAACTATTAAGCAAATTGATAATATTTAAAATCAATTAGGATAGGGCACTTGAAAGTGTACAACTCGCCCCCAGACCCCTTTCTCGTGCACCTTTGATCAATGTAGTGTACATCTAAGCAAATTAGGGGTTTTGCTCACATCATTGAAAAATGTTACTTTCGTACAGTTCAATCCCTTCTCCAGTAGCAGAGTTTTCAATACTTTGTGTCAATTAGATTGAGGAATTTGTGAATCAAATAAATCAAATCCAATCCGAATATATTTTGGGTCTAATCCGAATTCTGGAACAGTACCATTGATGGATCTAGCAATTTCTTTTGGTCAATGAAATTTTTCAAATTCAGTAATTTTACAAGCTAACTTTCTTTTTCTTTGGAATGTGAACTTTCATTTTTTACATGAATTATTGAATTTTTGAATAATCTGCTCAAGCTTTTCACGTTTCAAAATTGTTTTTTAACGGTAACTTTTAAAAACAGAAGATGATTTGGGTATGCAAGGTATTGCTCTACACCACATTATGTTTTTAATTCGCATTCGGATTTGCAAGGACATGGACTAAATATTCGAGTTCGGAATAAAGAAGTGAATTTGTACTGCCCTATTACAGAATCAAACGAAAATCATTTAAAAAAAACATCTTATGTAACATGGCTAATAATTCTTACAGAAAATAATGACTTATTGATCAATTCAAGTTTTAGTAGTATTTTTCTCAAAAAAATAATTTATCAAAGAAATTAATCCATCACCTGGGGTAGATTTACAGTCGATTACACTGAGGTCCCAAAAATGTCCAAAAAATCAATATCTATGAAGTTATTAATAAGTTATAAGAATTTCAATAAAATAACTTTGCACCTGGTAAACCACAACTGCATAAATAATAACCAGCTAATGTTTTTATAAAGTTCGCAACTAATCGCTAATATTTAATAGCCTTTGTAGTGATTTTCGTGCACTTTTTTAAAGGCTCGGACCATGTTTCAATACCTTGGTCAAAGCCCGGTATAGTTCAAGTCAATCTCTGAATTAATCCAAAAATTCATAAAACAAGGGTTTTAAATAACGTGTGGCATAATAGCCTCATTTATAAATAAAATTTCTCTATACTTATGCTCCAGTTTGTCTAGAAGCATGTAGTTCATAAATTAGCCGAATATTAAGCTCTTAAGAATCCCTTATTTATTACTGAACCAAATTTAACTCAACAGTGTCTAAATATCTATAGCTAAAGATTCATTAAATATTATCATGCACAAGGTCAGCTTGCAACATTTGTACTCGAATCACACTTCTTACCATTGACATCAAAGGTGTTAATTTGCCGTCGTTTTGTTAACCATACCCAACAAGTCTCTATTTTCAGGTCTGTATTAAAAGGGGTGAATAATGAGCCTAGTCCTGTGTCTTGAATTAGCTGATATCTATTGAGGTTTTGTGTAATCTATTTGAACTTAATCGTCAAATTCCTTGAGCTCCCACACCTCTAATTCATTTAAATTCATCACTTTACACCAGATGATGAAAGATGAGGTTGTATCCACAAATCAATTGCAAATTTTCGATGTTCCTATTGACAGACGCAATTTTGTAATATTTAGAATTTTTGGAACAAGGCTCTCGTTTAGAGCTCATTGTTCTGCTGTGATATTCTCTTCTTTTAAGATGCAATAGCATAGGTGGTCTGTAGCATTTTCTTCTGAACTTCCATCCTTCTTCAAAGAAATGGAAACTTCTGGGTATATATATATATATATATATATATATATATATGCTTGTCTTTGGGAGACAATTTTNTGTATATATATATATATATATATATATATATATGTCTATTTCTTGTCCATTGTACTAAAATTATGTATTACTAAAACAGAATATTGAATGGATATATTATTGACATATTTCAGTTCTGCAAGTATAGGCTAATATTGAATATTAAATCAAAATTGAAAAGTGGTCACGATTTAGTACTAGTCCTGTCTCACGTTGGTTTTTTGGTTCCAGTATCACAACCATTCGGGTGGATCTGGTATTGAGCTCTATTGCTTAAGTCACCATAAATATTTTGTGAAATCTGGAGAGAGAAAAGGACATTAATACTTAAGACTATTAATTTTAGTAAATAATTTTCAATTTCATTGGTGCTCGGTCAATCTTTATCATTAATTTTTTCTGCAAAATTTAGTAATTAAAATTTCAAATTATACGAGAATAAAAAAAATAGATATATAACTGGGGCAACATATCAAGAAATTTGAACCTCATTATTCTTAGCAAATCCGTAATTTGAGGATTGAATGATCCTAGCTGATTATTAAAGTCATATGTAGTAATGAAGTTGCATTTTTTATGTTTAGTGTCTCTAATATTACTAATATTACTTATATGTAGAATGGGTATTCATTTAATACAACAAAAACTGAATAATTAAGACAAAATAATGCTCATAGTTTTGGAATTTCTTAAAACTTTGGTACAAAAATGCTCAAATTCTAAAAATATATTAAAATCAATAAATTGTGAATGCATTTTGAACATCATTTGAAATATGTGGTAATGCACTTCAGAAGCCCCCCCCTCGCCTAGATCCTCCAGTTTATAGAATCTGTAATAGAAAATTTATAGATTTTTTAAAACATGTTGAACTTTTCATCCAAAATACTTATACACTTGTCCGTGTTCATCTTCACACACTTTTCGAGAAATATCAATGAATGACAACAATGATGACATAGTGGTTGGACGAAGCTTGATTGCTTTTGAGGTGCAGCCGGATTGAATCTTGATTACCTGGTCTCTAGCGAATGGCTTGGCTGTATAGAACATTTGAGATCTGGTGTCATTAATGTACGGCGAACAGTTTCAAATTGACCAGTGTAAAACTATTGTATTCCATGCAAAGTAACAATTTCGTTGAAAGCTTAAAAGTGTACATGATATATTATTTCAGAAATATCCAAATTGTGTTGACTAAATTAGGACGTGGCCAGCTACAACTATCTAGAGGAAATAAAATAGCTCTTTGGTTCTTTCTAGGATTTCAGTTTATTTTTCATTGAGAGTTAATCTATTCAGTAATTTTTAGAAAAAAGTGAAGAAATGTATAAATTTCTTATTAGATAACAAATATCTGTACTTCTAGGTATAGACAGTATTTGTTTTAGTTGCCAACTGTACACAGATATATTTATACTGTGGAAGCAGTTCTGACAACTGCTTTTATGATTTCTCAAGTACACTCCATTTTGCTTGCTCATTGGGGTGACTGTAGTCCCATAGTCCCCTTTAAATCTGCCACTAAATAAAACCAATTGATTTGATATCAATATGTTGAAATAAATTCAAACCAATGTCAACGGCAATCTTGTTAGCAAATGATAATATCAAAAAATGATGCAATTTAAATATTTAAGAATAAGATTTTATAGTCTCCTTTAGTTGCGCACAATCCGTGTCTATGTGAGAAATTTCGTTGAGAAAAATATTTGCAGCTTTATAATAATAAAAAAAATCTACTATGAAAATTGTGAAGATAAATGGTATCACTTCTGGAAAATGATTAAAATCCAATCGTTCGAATCTCTAATGTCAGTCACGGCTTCCATTTTCAAATCTTAGCCTTTGTGTTGACTATCAAACTGAATTTAACAGGTTTTTTATAATGAATAAAATGAGTATAATTCAAGATAAATGTAAATACAGACAAATTTTAATGGCTTGAATATTTGTGATCATGGCCCTAGATTCCGCATCGGATCTCGAAATGGTACGGATCGGATTGCATCGAGTCGGATCTCAAACGTAAGAACACTTCGGTTATATTTCGCATCTAAATTTTTTTTCAAAATTGTGAATATTGTACATTTTATACGTTGCACACATTTTACATTCAATCCCACTTTAAGTGTTAATAATCTCAATCTAAGAAAAATTTTGTAATTGCATTTCATAGTTCATACAACAGGACACGAATATTTCAAATCTTAATAATGCGTTTCATGTTAGCCCTCACATAACAATAAAATTGTAAAGCAACCAAAACATTTGTTTGTATAAAGCTACAAATGAAAGAGCAGAATTTGAAAGAGATTCTCTCTAATATGTATGTCAAGGAAGAAACACAGAGAAGCAAGTGGAATATCTTAGTTGTTGCAAACACTGTCAAAATGTAACGATGCTAATGTTATTTAGGATGTCCTTCAATCAAAATGTCTCATGAAAATGCACTGTAAGCAACTTGCAATACCAAGATCATCTTAGTCTTCAGAAGATTCATGATTATTTATATGTACTAATACCTTCGGCATAGCAATAATAGGGTATTAATTTATTTATTGTTACTTTTAAGTAACTTAAAATTTGTAATCCAAAGCATTATCTACTTTCAATGAAAACCAAAGTTCAAAATTTATATTTAAATTTCAAATTTAGTTTGAAAAAATTAAGAGTCAAAAGCAATTTATTGCAAGAAATCTTTGGTACAAGACTATTAACTAAAAACTATTTACAAAATAATAGTAACATATACATATATAATTGTGTGGTGTGTGTTTGTTGGGGATTCACTCACGGATTGTAATACACTCTACTATAAATATTTTTAATGTCTTGCCAATTTTTGGGTTGGTGTTGAATTTGCCATTGCTTATGTTATTCTTGTTTTCATCGCATTAGCTGGAATTTTGAAGCAAATTTAGTTCAAATCAACTTCAATTCATAGTAACATTGAGAAATGGTGATTTTTGGACATGATAAAATTAATAGGGAGATAATACCATGAGAAACTCAACTATTTAAAGCCTATAAACTTATTATGATTATATTGATGACAATTTTCGGATTTAGAATGTTACAAAGCTTACAAATCAGCAAAAGAAATGAATTTGTTGGAATTTGGGAAAAGCAATTATCAATTTCAACCCATAATCAACGTCACACCAATCAGAAATAGATTTGTTTCTTGTGGGTATAGACAATTACAGACAAAAACAATCTATTTCAAACAGAGATCTACATTAGCCAAAAATTGAGGCTCACCTCCACCAGCCGACATTTGTAGTACTAGAAAAGCATGTGATACCATTGTAAATTTCAAAATTTAACATTAATTTTTCAACAGATTGCTTTTAAGTTATATAATATTCATTACATTTGCTGTGATTTGAATGTATTATTTAAAATGTCGTCCCATTTTCCAATGCCTCTGTCCAATCCCAACCCTGGCCTTTCCGGTATATCGTATATGTCAATTTTTAATCTCAAAACTGTGTTGAAGTACTTAAATTGCATATTCGTATTTGAAAAAAAAATATAAATATATTTTAAGTCCATTTTGAATTATTGTTGCAATAATTCTTTAATCTAAAACTAAAATTCTTTTAAAAATTCCTTTCGAATCGGATACGGAGCTTGAAGTTTCGGATCCGGATCGGATCGCATCTTAAAACTTTAGATCCAATTCCATCTCTGTCGTAGCCAGTTGCTACACTTTTGCTTTTATTATCACGACGCTGATTCGCCACGATTAGAAGTAAAAATAGTGTCCAGCTGCGACCATCCGCAAAACATTATATCCAATACTTTGTGAAATATATCACAAATCTTACAAGTATATTTTTAAATATTGTATATATTCTATATTCGAAAATTGAAGCTATAATGTAAAGAAGGAAATACATTAGTACACGTTAAAATATTTTAAGAATTACTTTTGTGCTTTATTGCTTATGAATTTTGCGTTTTTTATGATCACTTTTTCAGAATCTAAGAGAATAGAAGGATATCTATATAGATATCATCAAAGATAAAACAAAACTTAATTTTGATTTTCCGGTGTTATCCAGGAACAAATCAGTGCTCTTCAGAAATCCTGTGTGCAATAATGACCTCACCTGCTTTGAAGAACTAATTCTTTGGCTTAAGGTTTATTTCCAGATAATCCAACTATCAGAATTTTCTTTTACTGAGTAACTTCTGCTTTCATAAAATATTAGAAGTTCTTCACACATTTTTTGTTGCACTGTGTTATCTAAAATTTCGCAGTGCTCCGCATCTTTTTTAACGACTGATTTCAGATGTTGACAAACATCATTAAAAAAATTACTCTGATCATGCAAAAAATGTCTTGTTCTTCAGAAAATCGTTTGAGGATCTAAAGCAAGACACTACTTTGAACAGATGATACTGTCAATGCTATTATTACAATATGCACACAAACATAACCCTTCAGTTCCCTATTAGAAATAACAATCTTACAGCAGAAAGATACATGCAAATAGTTATTTACCTTTAAACAATTGGCATAACTGAATTCAGCTTTATACACCAAAACGTCTACATTTAGAATGTGCATCAATATGTGCCTCAAGTTATTATAGCAATGACTATATATTTTGCAATTTAGCATTCTTTTAAATCTAGGCAATTTAGCAAAATGTTGAATCATTCAGACTATGCATAACATTTGCATGTAAATAAATATTTAAAGGAATTAAGAATATATCTTTATATTTGTTTACAATCATGCAGACAATGACAAATGGCAGATAGCACTTTGTAAGTGGAATTAAATTTTTTTTAAATCTGTGACATACTTGTTATTATTTTCAAAGCAGTTTTGTTAAATATACATGAACATAATAGAAATTAGAACGAACCAAATATATGATAAGTTCAATTGATATTGAATTCTATTGCGAAGAATTTCTCTTTGTACTCTTTCCGACATTCTACCAAATAAAGAATACCTCCATGATATAATTTATGATAGCACACAAGATGCTGTCTTTTCACATTAATCACATTATTTAGATGCGCTTGTGGTAAAAGCGTCACATGAAGAAGCTGTTGCAAGTACCTCATGGTATTTGCCCTCTGGAGATAAGTTGGCTTTATTACCTAATGATAAAATATGAATTGTTTTTCTGATAAACGTAATGTTGGAAGTAAATATAAAGTTAACCCCAAAAAACAATTTTCCCAATAGAAAAATCATATGGCTTTTCTTGTGAATACGTCGCACTTTCACATTATTAAAATATGGTTTCTTTTCTCCACGTAGCCAAATCACAAAAAATGTCACGTAACAAAACAAACAAAGTGTCACATGTTTGCGATAAGGCAAAAAATTCAAACCCTACCCATTTGCCTCGTAACAAAATAACGAAGTTGGGACCTATTTTCACATAGCAAAATAGACAAAATGCTGCGACTTAATAAAATATATAGTACATCAACGAAATGTAAATTAATAGCTACAGTAAAAATTTTATCTTCAATATGCCAAGTATATTACATTATACAAACACTAAAACAATACTAAAATGTTCACTTGTTTCAATCACAAACAAATGAAATTTTTGTAGCGTAGAAGAACTCTTTATACATGCCTAGAATAATTTAATGCATAACATAGATCTAATTTCGGATTTGCATTGAGCAATCCATCATTATACATTAAACTAAATTTATTATATATTGTAAAAACAATTAACTTTTCCAAATTCTCTTGAAATGCTGATCATTGTGTAAATTAGTTGAAATAATAGCTTATTGAATATAAAAATTGGCATTACCTTATTTGCATTGCAATAAAAAAGACTGGTTGATAGTTACTAATGAAATTCACAGCATGTAATAACTCTGTATTGAAAGTAATGAAAAACCAATTTTCAAAAATTGCCTAAAATATATTATAAAGATAATAATAAAATTTTTTCACTAATACTGTAGAGTCACTCAGGGACGTTTGAATATTTTCCTAGAATTTGTTAATTTATAATTCGTTAATTTGTTTAATTTCGTATTTTCTACGTCACTTTTGACGTCACCTCGCTATTTCGAGGTTTAGTTTTCATTGTAGTTACTTTGTCCCCTCAATGTAATATTACGTGTTATTCTGTTGCTCATTTGAATTTGCGAGGGAAAGATCGCGTGATTTAGAATTTGTAAACAATTAGCAGGTAATAATTTACACTTTGTATAAATAGGGAACTATTGTAGCAATTGTTTTTTCACTTGGGCACTACCCTCGGAAAGACTATTTCAGAATCAAATCTTGTTTTACCTGAACGTGTTCTTTTCACTGATGTTTACTTTTTGCACGATTATTGTAATTGTTGTTAGTATAATGCTTCCTTAAGTCACAGCGATTATTTGGGAGTCCTACTAACCTGGCACCAGTGTGATGCGTAATGCTGGATGGTTAGTAGTCTGAATCGTGGTTTTTATTATACATGCAATTATAATAATTGACACAGAGATTAAATCATGCAATCTTGTCATACATGCACTTATAATAATTGACACAGAGATTAAATCATACCATTGGCAAACGTGAATGTGCAGTAGTTATGCACTATTTAATAGTTAGCTGAGAAATTAGAACTATTTGGAGACCCTTGTTTTGTATTGAGGTAGAGAATAATCACCGCACCTTCTTATCACAAGCTGCCTTCCCTTCAGGTAGTGCCGTATGAATTGGTCATCCTGGTTACAAAGTTACAGTGGATGAATTACCTATGCCTTTTGTTCTTACGATCTCTTGTTATTTAATTGTTCTGTTGGAATCATGGCTGCTCTATGTAGGTCTAAAGTGTAACCTTCTTGCAGAGTCAACTAAGTTTCTTTTGTTAATACCAGTATAGTCCCAAGCCACAGATTCTACATGGTGACCCTGACATGATCTTGAACTCTCTAACATGCACAGGTGGATCAATGCTAGGAGATGTACTCCAGCTGTGAAGTTTGTATGCTTACCAAGGTGGTCGATTTGTTCAGAACTGCTGCCACTGTGTTCTAACTATTACAGTTGAGTTTCTTTTGTTTTGGTGTGAACCAGCTGGGATAGTTGTTTCCCCTGGCCATGAATCAACTTCACTACCACAGATGTATAGCTTGTGCGTTCATGTTAATTCACATGGTAAATGTTTTGATGCTATAAGGGTGTTACCTTCTCCCTTGTGATTCATTTGTATGATCTGCTTTCCTTGTCTCCGTTTTTGTGCATGTCAGAGCGTTGTATCCAAACCTTTAATGATGGAACCTACTCCCTGATTTTTGCTCACTGTCTTTTGCTATGCGATCAATTGGTTGTTTAGTTGACATGCTCCCAACTGTCAGAAAGAATTTGTGATTCTAAGAAAAGTTATATTCTCGTTTTTTCTGGTTTTTTGTACCCCCTCTCTCAGAAGAGTTACATTCTTTGTTTTTGATCTTCCCCTGTCTAAGAAAAGTTACATTCTCTGTTTTTTGCTTGTGTTGAAATGGATTCAACCCACACAGTTATTTGTTCTCCTTTTGGGTCCCCTAGTCAGTGTCCCCTGTGCGAGCGATGACAGCCTGGATGCCACCCCTTGCACTGTTGGATTGTTAACTAGTTTGTCTTGACCAACCTCCCCAGATCCGCTGCCTTGTCTACCAACTTGCCAAGTGGTGAACACCCAAAATGCTCTGCTGATTCCACTTCGTCTTCCAACACCAGATCCTACCCATCATGTTGATTATAAAACTCTTGAGATTGAGCACTTGCTAGATTCACTTTCACAGCAAATGTGCTGCGAGTAGAGGGAGAGCAACGTATCAAAGCCCTCCAGGCTGAGCTCAACACTCAGCAGGTCAAGTTCCAATGGATGGAGCAGAAGTTGCTCGACTCAATTACATCCCTGCAATTGCAGATTAACCAACTCATTTCCCCACCATCAAGCTGTGATGGTTATGTTAATACTGCAGCTCTTGAAGATTTTGGCAAACAACTAATGAGTCGTTTTGAGCATATGCTGGAGGTCCCGCAAGAGCCTTGAGTCTGAGCACCTGCTGAAGAGGTGATTTCTCCCAGGTCGACTTCCCAACAGGCTGCCACAGCTAACTGCGAGCCTATATTCATGCAGTCCTCGATTTCATTTGCAATGACGCTGCCTACTCTCATGACTGCAGCTTGGCCCACTGAATCGCACTCAGTGCTTCCATTTCCTGTGAGCACCAGAAGGCTACTGCTTCTGAGCATGTTGCTTATGGAAGCCCTTTTTCTGGTGCACCTCACAGATCTCTGATACATGGCTGACCACAGTTTACAAGCTCTGTCCTCCCTGTTGAGCCTCTGGGAGGCCCTGAGTGTTTTAACAAACATTCCATGCCACTGAAATTTACAGGCCAAATCGACGCCATCTCTCAACAATTTGAAGAATGGTTCTTCCTGTTTGAATTAACTATTAACTCAGTGGACTGGCTTATAACCAGTATATGATGCAAGACAGAGTAACAAAATCCAACTACCAGCTATTGGTTGGATATTTTGAGGACCACTATAAAGTGCCTCACATTAAGCATCAGTATAGAACCCTTCTATATGATATGACTTTTCAGAAGCGCAACAAGGTGAGAAATTGCATAACCCAGGCTGAGAGGCTTTTCTGCCTGAGCAGTCTATTGCCTGAGTATTCTCATCATGATTTGTTTACATACATCTGTTGTGGGTTTTCACCAGCTCTTCAGTCTTGGTTGGAACTTAAGTGTGATCCTACACACTATCATAAGGAAGGCGATTAAGATTGTTTATTTAATGCACAACACCAGTTGAATCAACAAAGATGTTGCCGAGCTTAAGTCTACTTTCAGCCCCAGCAAGCCCCTGGTCAGGGGAGGCCCTTTGCTAGCAAAGAAACAGAGTGAGCTATTTACTAGCTGCTATTGCTGTGGACAAGTGGGCCATTTTAGAAACACATGTACCACCACCACCCAAATCATTGCAAATGGAGATGGTTTTATAATAGATGATGAGGCTGCCATGCTTGGCAGTGAAGCCTTGGATTTGTCTGACCCTTCAAACTAGAGGGAGTGCCGCCTCCCAGTAAACAAGTGCAGGAGATCTTAGTGATTACCCACCTTATGCAGAATAACATAATTCCCATCTTTATCAATGGGAGTCAAATAAATGCTATAGTGGTTACTGGAGACACTGCCTCAATCATTAGTGATGTGTGTTGCTCAGCCCTATGCATGAGCAGGGATGCTCTTGATCTGTCCAGTTGTAAGTTGATTGATGCCTTGGGAAACTTGATCTCCCTGAG
>CABFPE010000135.1:407885-441380 GCA_900660155.1 Hofstenia miamia | reverse complement strand
GCTCTATATCTGGTAAGAGTGATAGTTCATTCTATTTTTGTTAATTAATTTTTTCAATATTTAATTTTTTTCAAAAAGTTGTACAGGCGGTATAATTTTAACACCTGTTGACATTTCCATCTCAACTTTCCAGTTTAGTGAAAGCGCGTTTCAAAATATTAAAACACTTTACAAAAAGTTGTACTGGCGGTATAATTTTAACAGCTGCTACCACCTAACTGGTAGAAAGCTATATTGTAAAAAACATTACTATAATCTACATATGTATGTTGTGTAATATTAGTAAATTCATTATTTAGATGCTATTTCTTTATACATGCATAATTTTTGTTTTTTAGGCTTTAATGGCTCCTTTGGATATATTTTTCTATTATTTCAATTTGTAAAGTGAAATTAAAATATATATTTTCAATGTTATTTATTCATTCTACGAAAAAGTTTTAAGCTTAGATTTTTCAAACTTTCTAATAAGTTGGATGTCAAAAACCAAATAATTATGTAAAAAGTGTTAAATATTAATATTGTATTTTTAGTACTAGATGGTTTGATGCACTGATTTTCATATAGAAATTCTGAACAACAAGTGGCTTCAAAAACATTAGGGATGTCCACAAAAGGCAGGTTTTCTTAAAAATGCAAAAAATTGTTCTAAATCATATTGGTGCATAGTTTAAAAATGGGTATAATTGAATAATTATTTATATAGGTATGGCTTCTGTCTTTTTACCCACAGGCTTTAAAATCCTGAATTTCAAAAAACACCTTTTTTCTTATCATAATCAATAGAAAAGTGTAAAAAGTTATTAAAAACTAATCATTATTAGAAAACTGCATATATGGCACTGCTATATTCTTTATTACTTATATGGCATTCAGACTATGGAATGCACCAGCATCACAAAAATGCTGAATAACAAAACACACAGAATGAAAGATGGAGTCAACACATACATATGTCGCATAATCCAAGAATTAATGCTGCAAAAGGAAACTAAGAAAAAGATTAGTCAGTCAGAGAAGATTAACATCAAATTGAATTATGATTAAAATAGTATTAATTGTAAATTAAAATCAATTTAAGTGTAGCATCATTAAGTTTGTAAAATGCAACTAAGAGAGAACATTAACCAAATAGTACTTGTTGAAACAATTTAGCAAAACAAAGGGGGCAATATCACTTCCAATATTTTTTAGTCATTGTAATATCCTCTACCAGGCATTATAACTGTGTATCTATTGCTACTATATAAGATTAGTTGTGTTTCTGCGGGTAAGGATTTACTTGTTGCATACTTCTGGCTTGTTGCTTCTGTTAACTTAAGTAAACTAGAATTAACCATTCACTATTTAGGTGATGAAGCCATGCGGTAATCTATCCAATGATCAATGATGGGCATCTGCCTGAAGCTGATCTCCACATCCAGTTTTACCATTTCCCCATTTGGTTGGATGCCATATCTCAGATCAGTCGATACAGTTTATGTTTACCCTATCCTAGCTCAGTGTATACTCAAGACATGGCACAATTCGACTTAAACTCTATTTTGTGAAAGTGTTCTTACTATTCACAACCTGACCTATTACTAGCTGTTCATTTGATATTACATGTTGCCATTAACAAAATATATTGGCATTTCTAAATATATTAGTTTCAAACAGCTTCCTAACTTACATTTATAATTTAATACATGTACAGTCACTTTATCAGTCACTTATGGGTCATTAATTTGGATCTAAAATAGTATTAATTTATTTCCTAGATTTCAGTGGTCCAACCATTTTTTTTGCAATTAATTATTCTAGTACATGTAGTAAAGAATCACTAGTCGGCTAATCTAGAGAAAACCCTTACACCTAACTTAAGTGCACTTTCATGGTCTGGCACAGGGACCCTAGAATCGTTCTTTGTGATGGATCCAGACCACTGGTAAACACCACTTGATTAGCTTGACATCGTATTAAATATTCAAACTGTTATCATAGAACAAAATAAGAATTCCGAATAAAATTCTTTATCAGCTTCTTACAATGTTTTTAATCTATTTATAGTAAATTCAGAAAAGTACCTGTTCATTCAAATTTAAACTTTTTGTATGCCAAGATGGTGGCTAAAAATAATGGAAGTGATTTCGCCCCCTTGTTTTGTCAAAAGTATTTTTATTGACCAATACTAATCTCTCTTTTTTGACAAATGTTGTTTATTGGTTGCATAATACAAATAAATCTAAATTATTCTAATTGATTTGATTACAATATTTCTACTCATCTTTTCTTCAATCTTATTCCCATTCTGCTTGATGTTTGCAGCCTATTTTAGATTTGTGTTGGATGATGCTACAACATGGCTTATGAATTTTTTACGTTTGTAGGCGTCAATCCATTCTTTCAGTACTGATATACATTTAATTTTTCCTTTCAGTACTGATATACATTTAATTTTTCCNTTTAAAAATAACAAATATCTTATTTTATTTTACATTTTAAAAAATTGTTTATACTTAAATTTCATTGGTGTCTTTGATATTAAGAATTAAATAAATACCTGGTATATGACTTTTCCAAGTTTGTGATTTACATTTATTTTCCAACATATTTTCACATTTGTGACTTACATTTCTTTTTTGACAATTTCACATTTATAGACTTACATTTTTTTTCAACGTTTTCCTTTCTTTGAGTTTACATTGTAATATCCTCTACCAAGCATTATCACTGTATATCTAGTGCTACTATATAACATTAGTTGTGTTTCTGCAGGTAAGGATTTACTTGTTGCATACTGCTGGCTTGTTGCTTCTGTTAACTTAAGTAACCTAGAATTAACCATTCACTATTTAGGTGATGAAGCCATGCAGTAATCTATCCAATGATTGATGATGGGCATCTGCCTGAAGCTGATCTCCACATCCAGTTTTACCATTTCCCCATTTGGTTGGATGCCATATCTCAGATCAGTCGATACAGTTTATGTTTACCCTATCCTAGCTCAGTGTATACTCAAGACATGGCACAATTCGACTTAAACTCTATTTTGTGAAAGTGTTCTTACTATTCACAACCTGACCTATTACTAGCTGTTCATTTGATATTACATGTTGCCATTAACAAAATATATTGGCATTTCTAAATATATTAGTTTCAAACAGCTTCCTAACTTACATTTATAATTTAACATTGTAAAAAACTGAATATTATGTTAAAATTAAGATATCTTTTAATCATTGAACAAAATGAAAATTTCATGAGGTTATTAGTATAAACTTTCAAGAATGAGTAAGAAAAATGTTAATGCACAAAAATATGAGTAATCTTTATTGTAACTTCAGATTTTATTTTATACAGATTTTATTTATAAAAATAAATATTTTAATACATTGAATACAATCAATGTTTAACAAAAGTTTGAATTGTTTCACAGAAAGAACATGTGGTTAAAAAATGATATATTTATTAGTTTTTGCATAATAAAAATTTGTTTGCTTTCCCAAATAGTATTAAACATTTATGAGATGCCAACTAAAAGAACAAAATCTCACAACAAATAAATACCTTGGCTTGACACAAAGTGCATTAAAGTAAAAAATTATCATTTATACTTGCTTTTCAAAATAATAAATTGTATGAATTTTCAAATGCTCATGATATGCAGAATTCAAAGAAAATTTAATAATAACACACATATTGTATAAACCTTAAAAAAGGATATAAAAATCATTGATAATATTATCCATTTATGTATTGATCTACAAAGTGGAAAATGAAACTTCAAATTTCTAAACTAAAAACAAAATGTTAATATTTGAATTTTTCTTCAGTCAATAAGTAAATTTTGATAATCGCAAATGAATACATAGCGCCATTTCAAAAATGAATCAATTAGATGTCATGAAACTCGCAAAACATTTTTAATTACAAAAAGACTAACACATTTTCATAAAAACTACATTTATGCAAAATGATTAAATTGATTGATTTTACAAAGCACATAGTCATACACAGTTTGCATGAAAAGAAGTAAATTTTTAAATTGAAAATGAATATCAAAGCTATATAAAATAAATTTAAGTATACATATAGTACTTAAAATATACTTGTAATTGTGTATGAGATTATAAAAACACAACAGCAATCGTTAAATAATTTAGTCTACATTTTGTACATTAGGTATTAAAACAACTTAGGAACATTTTCTAAATATAGAAATAAATAGTGCAAATTACAATTATCAAATATTAAATATATATATCTCACAATATGCAATTAGGAAAACCAGATTTTAGCTCAATTTTCCCATTAAACATTTTAAAATCATATAGAGATTGAGAATTTTAAATAATAAATCCGATTTTGTTAGAGTTTCTAAGGCATTGAGTTGGAGAGAATGCCAATATATAATGGATTTCCAAGTATTTTTCTAATATTTGAGAGTCTAAAATATGTATTTTTATTACTAGATTTAGTTCCAATTTTTGAAGTATTGCTACAGATTTTATTACATCTGACACTTTTCCTTTGTTATGGTTTCACTAGTACATGTTTTAACACAATTGACAAATATTCATTTTGCATTACATTTTGACTTTTTATTTTAAAAAATTTGCTGCGAATTTGCAGTCAGATGTTAAATTAATTATATACTTTATCATAAATAGAAACATCATTTGTTTGTTAATACACATTTTAATTGAATTTAATTAAACTTTTATTTATCATGTGTTTTATATTGTGAATTTCATCTTGTTTGACTTGTATATTAACCATTAATTTGGATGCTACCATTTAAAATTCATCATGTGCAAATATGCATTGTGTTTGTTTCCTACAGAATTCCCTCAACAGCAATGATGATAAACTAACACAATAGACAAATTTAATAGTTCGATATATATGATCATTATAAGCAAAGTGTAGAATAAATTGCATTTTTGTCTTGACTTAAACACGTATATGGGTTTTACCACATAAATTTATTAAATACTAGAAATTGCAAAAAACTAGTTCTGAAAAATTATTTTGCTTTATTACTGAAATATGACATTATGCTTTTAACGAGTATTATTATCTCTGTGATTCAAACATTTGTTATTAAATTTTACAGAACAAAACAAGGATGTAAAATAAACATGTAAACTAAATTAATGTGATATTTCCAATGTCATGTATATTAATAAAAAAACTAGAATGTAAAATATGTATGTAAACTAAATTAATGTGTGATGTGATATTTCCAATGTAATGTATGTTAATAAAAAAACAAGTATTTAAAATGAAACATGTGAAATAAGCAAGCCATGTACATTAACAAAAAGCATATAAAACATGTAAACTAATTTAGGCCACATAAATATGCAAGTAAACAAATTGGTTACATTTAAACAATAGACTGCAAACAGATATATTTGCCAACAGATATTGTAAACAAAGAGAATAAATTCCATTGACGCCAGAGATACACCCCATCAATATACATGGCCCAGCAGAAGCTAAAGGACTTCTCTTGACCAATCAGAATCAAAGTTGTGTGATGAAATAGAAGTCCCTTCATACTACTCATATCTTGTGGTCAACTGAACAGCATCTTTGATTGTTAGTCAAAGTTTTTTCAGGAGTTCACTAGCAGGACTTGCAGTTGAAAAAATACATAGTGATGACTGGAAATTGTTTAAACATTGTAAAACATTGCTGTTTTCATTAGTTTTGGAGATTAGGAAGACATTTGCATTTTTATTGACTACAGAACGTCCTTGCTTGTGTTGATTCTTTCGTTTTTCTTTTACAGGTGCAGGAGGAGGGGCCATCATCTCTTGTGTTAACAGATTATAGTTGAAGGCTTGTGGTGGAGTTGTACATAACTTGTCAAATAGATTACCAAGTGCACCAGATGCTATGGTTTCAGCAGACATTGTCATAAGAAAAATGAATTTGCATAGAAGAAAAATAATGGTTTTATCTCACAATTTGGGTGAATATATAGCTTGAGTTGTTTAATCATTCAAAACAACATGATGTCACTACAACACCCCAAGCAATTTCCACATCCAATGTAAAATAAGTATGTAAACTAAATTAATGTGGTATTTCCAATGTCATGTTTGTTAATAAAAAAACAAGTATGTAAAATAAGTATGTAAATTAAATTAATGTGATATTTCCAATGTCATGAATATTAATAAAAATCTAGTATGTTAAATAAGTTAGGCAATGAAATAAGAAGTAAAAAATTGGTTACATTTTGAACAATAGACTACAACCAAATGTATTTGCCAACAAATATTATAACAAAAGAGAATATGTTCCAATGACGTCAGAAATACACAGATGGCCAAAGTACACAATTACATCATATACATCACAGACATACCTGCCAAGGTCAAAATGTCAATTTGTGGAATGTTGTATGAGCCCTCTTACTACTATTGTATCCCAACCAACTGACCATTGATCTTCTCATGCTTTCTGCTGGCAGCATTGATTACTCACATGTATTCTAGGCTCTCATGTACATTTATAATTGTAAAGATAATATATTTAAGGAATTATAATAGTCTAAAGCATCCTGGTTGTGCCATCATTCTTTATTTGCCTAATGACAATAACAAGGGTAATCAATGCAACAAATTACTAGGTTACAAATCACACAATATAACTGAGAACACTATCCATACACTGTGAGTCTTNTTCCTTTGTTATGGTTTCACTAGTACATGTTTTAACACAATTGACAAATATTCATTTTGCATTACATTTTGACTTTTTATTTTAAAAAATTTGCTGCGAATTTGCAGTCAGATGTTAAATTAATTATATACTTTATCATAAATAGAAACATCATTTGTTTGTTAATACACATTTTAATTGAATTTAATTAAACTTTTATTTATCATGTGTTTTATATTGTGAATTTCATCTCGTTTGACTNATTTGTTTGTTAATACACATTTTAATTGAATTTAATTAAACTTTTATTTATCATGTGTTTTATATTGTGAATTTCATCTTGTTTGACTTGTATATTAACCATTAATTTGGATGCTACCATTTAAAATTCATGATGTGTAAATATGCATTGTGTTTGTTTCCTACAGAATTCCCTCAACAGCAATGATGATAAACTAACACAATAGACAAATTTAATAGTTCGATATATATGATCATTATAAGCAAAGTGTAGAATAAATTGCATTTTTGTCTTGACTTAAACACGTATATGGGTTTTACCACATAAATTTATTAAATACTAGAAATTGCAAAAAACTAGTTCTGAAAAATTATTTTGCTTTATTACTGAAATATGACATTATGCTTTTAACGAGTATTATTATCTCTGTGATTCAAACATTTGTTATTAAATTTTACAGAACAAAACAAGGATGTAAAATAAACATGTAAACTAAATTAATGTGATATTTCCAATGTCATGTATATTAATAAAAAAACTAGAATGTAAAATATGTATGTAAACTAAATTAATGTGTGATGTGATATTTCCAATGTAATGTATGTTAATAAAAAAACAAGTATTTAAAATGAAACATGTGAAATAAGCAAGCCATGTACATTAACAAAAAGCATATAAAACATGTAAACTAATTTAGGCCACATAAATATGCAAGTAAACAAATTGGTTACATTTAAACAATAGACTGCAAACAGATATATTTGCCAACAGATATTGTAAACAAAGAGAATAAATTCCATTGACGCCAGAGATACACCCCATCAATATACATGGCCCAGCAGAAGCTAAAGGACTTCTCTTGACCAATCAGAATCAAAGTTGTGTGATGAAATAGAAGTCCCTTCATACTACTCATATCTTGTGGTCAACTGAACAGCATCTTTGATTGTTAGTCAAAGTTTTTTCAGGAGTTCACTAGCAGGACTTGCAGTTGAAAAAATACATAGTGATGACTGGAAATTGTTTAAACATTGTAAAACATTGCTGTTTTCATTAGTTTTGGAGATTAGGAAGACATTTGCATTTTTATTGACTACAGAACGTCCTTGCTTGTGTTGATTCTTTCGTTTTTCTTTTACAGGTGCAGGAGGAGGGGCCATCATCTCTTGTGTTAACAGATTATAGTTGAAGGCTTGTGGTGGAGTTGTACATAACTTGTCAAATAGATTACCAAGTGCACCAGATGCTATGGTTTCAGCAGACATTGTCATAAGAAAAATGAATTTGCATAGAAGAAAAATAATGGTTTTATCTCACAATTTGGGTGAATATATAGCTTGAGTTGTTTAATCATTCAAAACAACATGATGTCACTACAACACCCCAAGCAATTTCCACATCCAATGTAAAATAAGTATGTAAACTAAATTAATGTGGTATTTCCAATGTCATGTTTGTTAATAAAAAACAAGTATGTAAAATAAGAATGTAAACTAAATTAATGTGATATTTCCAATGTCATGTATGTTAATAAAAAAACAAGTATGTAAACTAAATTAGGCAATGAAAATAAGCAAGTAACACATTGGTTACATTTTGAACAATAGACTACAACCAAATGTATTTGCCAACAAATATTATAACAAAAGAGAATATGTTCCAATGACGTCAGAAATACACAGATGGCCAAAGTACACAATTACATCATATACATCACAGACATACCTGCCAAGGTCAAAATGTCAATTTGTGGAATGTTGTATGAGCCCTCTTACTACTATTGTATCCCAACCAACTGACCATTGATCTTCTCATGCTTTCTGCTGGCAGCATTGATTACTCACATGTATTCTAGGCTCTCATGTACATTTATAATTGTAAAGATAATATATTTAAGGAATTATAATAGTCTAAAGCATCCTGGTTGTGCCATCATTCTTTATTTGCCTAATGACAATAACAAGGGTAATCAATGCAACAAATTACTAGGTTACAAATCACACAATATAACTGAGAACACTATCCATACACTGTGAGTCTTGTTGGTGAACCCTGAGGTTTTCCCAAAGAATGGAGCAGTTACCAAGTTTTACAAATTTGAAATTCTCTTCTCTTGCATAGTTCTGTGTTGGGTCTCAACCCTCTGCCATTGTGTACTCCCAACCTAAACAGAATGTTGCAGTTAATAAAACCAGATTTGCTGGATTAACAATAGTATGATTTGATTGGGAGTGATTATGGGAATCCCTCACCCCTTTGGCATTAAGAAAAAAGGACAAATGTTATAGCAATTATACCTATTTTGCTCGAATTAAGGGTTGACAAGATTCTATAATATGATGTCATGTTTACTCTAGTATGTCACTTCATGTTTACTGATGTTTGTGCTTATTTGTGTAACTGTAATTCTTGTTTAGCTTATTTTATATTAGTGATGATCTGACTGCAAAGTTTATAAGAATAAACCTAATTTACAATATTGCATTATTCAGTTAATATTTGAAATAATTAAAATAAAATGTTTCACAGAAAGCTATACTACAACAGAACTTAAATCACTAATGACTACACTGAAAAAAGTAGTTCTAGACATTGATTCAACACCTGCATAGTTTACCATTGACACAAAATCCAAAGCTGCTCTAAAACGCATACCAAACCTCAATATCTTTGAAGATGTCATCATCTCCAACAGAATAGCTGAAATTCCCACAACTCACAGCAACTGGCTAGAGTTAGAGAAAATCTCTCTACTAAAAAAACCATAGAATGCAGAGTTACAAATTATACTATAATAACCACAAGGCAATCTGCCAACTGGAAAAACTGGAATTTAAAATGCTGCAAAAATTCTAAAGTACCTCAACCATGAGAACCATTTGCTCATTTATAGCAAACACCCACCTGGAACTATCTATAAAAATAGTGAACCCATCAATAAGTAAATAGCAAATTTCAAAGACAAGATATCTAATAAAAAAGTAAAAAAACATTACCTTATTTGCAAGAGCCAATAATGTTATTTGGATCAACACTTGTGAAAGAAAACTTCAAATATTATGACATCTCAAAAACATGTGGAAATCATGCTATGATATGAAGCAAAACTATCTATTATGGAAGAGATGACAGAAGAACTCATCCTAAGCAACATAAACTTCTTATACAGAAATACCAATTATCACAATTCACTAACCAATATTTTCAAATTCTCATTCCCTGATTCTAAAGTTGCCACTCAAGAGGCTCAAACATTGGATATTGATGCCAAAATGACGTTAATAATTGCCCTTAAGAGCCAAAAGTTATATTGGAAATATTATGACATTTACCAAAGACGTATCAACTGAACTTGCAGCAATTGATAGAAATGCCTAAAAACATTAATGATCTAAAATATATAAAATACAAGTAGCATGTATCTATCTATCTATCTATCTATCTATCTATCTATCTATCTATATATATATATATATATCTATATATATATATATATATACATATACATATATATATATATACATATTTATATTTTTGCTAAGTACTTAAAACTCATTTTTATGTTTTCACTAATTGTTTTTAGTATTTATATTTGTGCTTTTAATACTAAGTATAAAATATTTCATTATATATTATTTTATGCTTGCACAAAGAATACTATATAAATATTTTTTTATTTTTTTTTCAAATGTGTAAAAAATTTCGAAATATGTTTAGACATACATATAATACCCTAAATGGCACTTTTATAAACTGATCTGTGGCTTGTTTAGCCAAACCCAAAATTCGCACTAATTATAAGGTGAAATGGAAACTTTCAGGTAAGTATAAGGGGAAATGGAAACTTTCACACTAAGTATTGCCCAAAACCAATTTAGACTGTGAATATATATATATATATATATATACCCTTTGTACAAAGCAGAAATGGTAAAGGCAAGAAGCAAGGACTCCCTAATCACAAAACATATTAAGAAAACTCCTAATATTCAAACAAGCCAAAAATGAATAATGGTGTTTGCCCTGCATTGTCAACCCCTGAATCAATGGCACAGTCATCTTAGGAAACAGTGTTTACTCCCCAACTACCCCAAAAATTTGACGAATTTAGCAATTCCATGAGCCTTCATTAGATCATGTTCATAATTTTCTGCAATTGTTTTTACACCTTCTTTTCTTTCAAATACTTTAATATTCTTTTGGTTATTGTCTTGCAAATTTGAATAGAAATTATGCATAGACTCAATACTACATAACTGATCATTGAATCTCTTAATAATTTGCAAAATCTTGTTTTCATTGTTTGCAAGTCTTTTTTCTATATGATCTTCCATTTGTTGTTTGTCAATTGTATTCCTTTTCTGTTCACAATCCCAAACAATCATAATTTTCCTGTTGTACATATTTAAATCTCTATTAAAAATATTATACCCTGATATATTTAATTATTTATGTAACATCAGTTGGTATTTGTTGTTATTTATTGGCCAGTTCACATGCTTTTTGTGTTGACTAGTTGTTTTCCTGTTTGTAAATATTGTAAATATGCATTGTATATAAGACACCCAAGCATCTGTAAATAGAGAAATAGTTTAACTGTGTTCTCTTGTTCACTAGAATCACTGTTGCTCTAGTATAACAGGTGAACACCTCAGCAACCTTCTGCTTTGACACTAAGTCACTTGTGTGATTGACTATGGGAGCAAAATGATCTCCATCCACAAAAGTGAGCCCAGGCAGGAACTCACCACCATTCCTGAACAAAAACTTATGTTAAAATTTCTGAATTAATAATCATTGAGCATCACTGGTGATGTGTGGTGGTCACTACTAACTCTCAGTATGTGGGTGACGTTATGATCTCTGAACACGAAGGGAAGCATTTTGTTGGAGTTAACTTCTCCCCTGATCTTTGCCACGTCTTGAATGGCAAGATGTGCATCACTGAGTTGAACAGTTCCACTTTGTTGGTCTGAATAGATCCTACTAACTTAATCATTGTTGCAACTCCAGTCTGGCTAGAGTTGAAAGCCACTGCTTGCTTGCCTATCTTAATGGCAATTCACAATCTCATGGAACCAAGCAACACCATCTGAATTCCTCCAATTAGTGAGGGGACACATCAACATCTCAGTCCCCAAGAATGTGAATCCCTCTCTCTCTCTCCTACTTTGACAACATCACGAAGTGTTTGATTACAGCTTGATTAGTGTCAGTCAAGTCATTGGCAAACAACATGTCATCAAAACTAAGCATGACCACCCAATCCATCTTCCTGTTAGAGGAGTACTGGAGAACCTCTGGGAGGAATACAAAAGAATTTTAAGCAATCTAATAGAGAGTGGTATAATACAAGCAGCAACAGCCCATACACAGTACCCCACCATCTTCATCAGGCAGGGTGACAAGCACTGCCTATGTATCAATTTTAGAAAATTGAAATATGTAACTGTGAAAGATGCATATCCTCTTCCATGTATTGAAGATCTCCTGTGTGATGCAAGCTGATACCAGCTGTTTTCTTGCCTCAATCTTTGCAAGGCATACTGGCAGGTGCTCATGAAGCCCACGAACTTCCTGAAGACCACCGTCATAACTCCATATGGCCTCTTTGAATGGAAGTATATGGCTTTTGGGCTCTGCAATGTCCCTGCCACATTCAAAAGCTATGTTACTTGTGTGCTTCAGAATCACACAAATGTACTAGACCCAGAAATTGCCTAATATATAGATGATATTCTTGTGGCTGGCAACACCTTCACTGAGCACTTGGAAAGACTTGGTAGAACTCTTAGTATAATAGTCTGGCCTCCATGTGAAAAGAAATAAGTGTGCTCTCCTTCAGCCATGCATTACCTTCCTCAGAAGGATTGTTGAGCCTGGTTGCATCTCCATCAATGGTGATGCAAAAGATCACCTAGAGCAAATCAAGACTCTGAGATCCCTTAAAGACGTCCAAAGACTTATGGGCTTTCTGAATTATTATGGCGCCTTCATACCAGAGCTGGCAAATAAAACTAAGCTGCTATGGCAAAGCATGGAGTTTGAGTGGACATGGGTGGAGCAAGAAGAGCTCTACTCTGTCAAGATAGAACTGAGAAGGATCCCTAGCCTCAACATGCCAGACTACTCAAATAGTTCATTGTTGATTGTGATGCCAGCTCAGTTGCAATCAGAGTGGGGTGCTGAGTTAGGTCATCAATGGCATCAAGAGACTGATCAAATATTTTAGGAGAAAGCTCAGGAATGCTGAGAAGAACTATGGCACCACTAATTCTGAGATGTTAGCAATGGTGGAAAGCTTAAAGAAATTCTGCTTCTTTATCCTCAGCTGTAATTTCATGGTACAAACCAACAATTCCCTGCTAGCTTGGCTCAAAAAATTTTCTGGGGACAGATCCAACATAGTCACCTTCTGGATAAAGTGTTTGAATGATTTTACCTTTTCCATTTAACATTGTCTAGTGAGACTACACATCAATGCAGATTACTGGACTACACTCCCCAGTTACAAGCATGACCTCAGGAAACAGCCAGGTGACAAGATGCCCTTCAGATTCATTCCTCTTAATGAATATGAAGGCCTTCCCAAAATAAGCACTGATTGCCATGGAAAAGCTATCCTCCATATTCTCATCAAAGAGGAAATCACTGAGGCAGAAATCTTGTCACATCAACAACACAACAAAGTGCTATCTGAGATCATAGTGAAATTGAAGAATGCAAATCACTCTCTCAGTCTCATTGCCAATCATTATTTCTGGCTATATGACTTTAGACAGATGGACACTGGCTTACTATATGCCAAGAGTTGGAACAACCAACTAGCTGTCCCTGAATAATTCTGCAGAGAATTGGTCTGTAAAATTCATTAGAAAGGCCACTTAGGCATTATCTAAACTGAACATACATTCAATGCTAGATATGTTGGCATCTGAGCTGCCATTCAAGACGTAATTGATAGGTGCACAACCAGCCTGCTCCAAGGGGCTGGGCATTTTCCCAAACAAAGGGCTGAGCTACAAAGCTGAGCTGCCAAATGCATGAACAAAGTTGTCCACATGGACCTAGAGAAACTCTCACATGATGATAAGTGATATCAGTACCTCTTATTACTAATTGATCACTTTAACAATATATGCCTGACTCTTCCCTCTCAACAGTTTCACCTTATGGAGACCCTTACCAAAGAGCTCAAAATTCGCTATGGATTTACTACTTTATACCACCCACAGTCAAATGAAGTTGTAGAAAGGTTTAACCACACTGTCATTAAGTTGATCTGAGTCACCCTTGCCCAATCAGCAGGTCAGAACTGGAAGCAAGTAATCAAGGCTGTTGAGTATTTCTACAACACCACAGTCCATTCCACAACAAAGGTCAGCCCCTCCAAGGCAATGTTTGGTTGTGAAGCAAGTACGCCTCTCTCTATTAAGTTTACAGATTATCATGAACCTACTTTGGAAAATTTTGAACACCACATGCTGCACAAACTTCAGGAAGTGCACCTCACTTTCTGTCAAAATACCAATCAATGTGTTGTCCACCAGTGGTGAAACTTCAATCATAAATTATATGGTGAGCCTAATAAACAAGGCAACAATGTTTTCACCTATTTCCCTCACCAAGTCACCAATACTAATCAAGTATGAAAACTTGCCACTAATTGGCAAAGCAGTTTGTCATAACTAGGGTGTTAGATCACCACAAGTATCTTGTAAATAATGGGAGAGTTGCCCACTTCCAATGACTCAAGCAAGCTGCTAAAGGTATTGATAATGTCACCATTGACCCTAATAGTGAGTTTTCACTCATCACTGATGGAGTAAATGAATTTAAGACTTATGATAACCTCACTGAATGTGAGGAAGATGACCTCACTGAGGTCGAATATGATAGTAACCTTGGTAATAGTAGCAACATTACTGCTACTCATATTTTCCTAGATGTAGAGTTAGAGACCAAGAGTATTTAGATCATTTAAATACCCAAGGAAATTTGAGTGCATCAACATTGATTTTGAGAACCTTCTTATTATTTACTTCCTGTGAGTAGGTGAGGTAAACCAGCCAAAAAAATGGAGAAGATCAAGATCACTTACCAGCTTGCTAAAGTTGAGAACATTCACCCCATCATGTTTCTCAAGGAGGAGTACCAGGATGAGATAACTGAGCAAGTTGAGAATCTGGATGGAAAACTTCACCAGCCTGTCAGTATGTACCACACTAACATAATTTCCTTGTGATCTGCTGGCCAATTTGTCTGGAAGGAAAGTCAATGCTGCAGTGCCAAAAGGTTTTGTTATTTGTTGTTCTCAGTCATTGCTGGCCACAATTTGGGTATGGGCTGTGTCATGCAGAACATGGGCCTGCTAAATCCACTGGCAAAATGAACATCATTGAAAGTGAGTTAGCCATGCTTACTCCTTAGTTTTGCATGGTTGAGTTAAGAGCCAAAGAATGGATACATTTGGGCCAGATCCTCATCAATTAGGCACACAACAAAAAATCAGGGAGTGTGGCATGGGGTGGCATGTAACATCAGTTGGTAGTTGTTGTTATTTATCAGCCAGATTATGTGATCTTCATGTTGACTAGTTGTTTGCTAGAATCACTGTTGCTCTAGTATATGTTCACCTTGCCAACCTTCTGCTAAGTTAAATTTTTTTGTAACTCTCTTGATAAGAATGTCAAGATTCAGGTATTCCACTATTATTGAATCCCACTTATATAAGGAAAAAAGAAAATATTTTTTCCAGCATTTGACTTTGTTAAGCTTAAGTAAGAATGAAATATATTTCATGAAAGATTTTGACTTTGTTTAACATAGTTTAGTCTCTAAACCTTTCTCTGAAAGACTTTAAGAAAATAGTTTTTAATATATTCTTCCTTTTTATATCTGTTAAACTTTCTTTTGTAAAAATCATTAAGTATTGAGAAATAGTATCTTCCATTACATTGTTCATATATAAACCAAATACAATAGCACCCACATAATACATTAGAACTTTTCTGATACTGTGAACTGTTGTACACTATATTGTCCTTAACATCTTTTAATATTGAAAAAATACTTGGAAATAAAGGTAGGCCAAAACTATCAAAATACTCCATCTTAAGTTTTTCTTTTTGAGTTTAACTCTATCAAACACAGCTTGATATCTATGCCTTTCAGAGTTCAACTCTTTAAAGGTAATTGCATTCCCTGTAAATACTTTTTAAATTAAAAAAATGGTATCTAATATGTGCCAGTATTTGAAGAATACTCTAAATTACAAACATAAAATCAAAAGCCAAAATTTTTCAAAGTATTTCTAGAAAGTATCACCATAAAGATTTTTCTTCATAAATTTTAAAATATCAAAATTTGAAAGGGTATTACTGAAAGATGAAACAAAATTTAAACTTAATGGTTTTCCCTTTATTCCACTTCCTTTAGGTGTATTTAATCACATACCATTTCCTTTAGGTGTATTTATATACATACCACTACCTTTAGGTGTAGTAAATTGAATACCTTCTCTTGGAATATCTTTTTTTAACCCTTTTAAAAAACTTTATTTCCTAAATTCTTCCTAATGCTCCCATTGCACCAGTAACTAATGGTGCTACTGCATACTTTCCAATTAATGGAGCAGTAACCATAAGCCAGGGGGCTAAAGCACCATCAGTGTTTTTCACTGCATTAAGTTGTGTTGTAGAAATTTTAATATTGCAAGCTTTATTTATTATCTTAGCTTTTTTATCTGGTTAATTTACCTTTCAGTTAAGAGAAATGGAAGGGAAGTACCTTGGCTACTATTACTAAAACTTAGAGTAATAGGACTTAAATTCTTAATACAATTTTCAATTTAATTAATTGACTATTAAGCTCTGTCCAAGTTAATAAGTAAACTGGTTTTTTAGAAAATAAAGATTTGCAGTCTATATGCAAAAGAATTGTTTTAAAATTAGCAGATGGTAGTGGTCTGTGGCTAAAAAATTTGAGTAATGATTATGGTTCCTTATAATCTGTTATTTTATATTTGCTGGTGTGATTTTGCATTTGAAATATATTCATAAGATATCGTGCCCCCTGGCAGATTGATCAACTGAACAACAGCAAAATGTTCTTGAACAGTTATTCCTATTGACTGGAACTGGTTTTGTAGCAGAGTATTTTACTAGAATGCTAAAATTTGCATTGAAGTTTGCTTTTAAAAGTTTCAAAAGTGCATTCAATTTATACATATGCCTAAAGGATAAGCAATTTCGTGGTAAATGTCATGACATTAAGTACTCAGTGCAGATGCCATTTATAAATCTATTGCTCGCTTGACATCTTTGACATTCAAAGTTCTCAATCCAAATGCTTTGGAAAGGCAAAATGTTCGAGTATAATTAGCTGTTTTAGCAGTAAAACAGTTGAACTTTGCAACAAGATGTCGTTGACATATACATATAATGCATTGAATTGTTGAGATATTTAGGGATGAGTTTTTTGCTTGGAAGGTATTTATGTATGTGATTTTAATTCAAATCAGATGAGCATTTAAGACTTTGGAACAAAGTAAAATTCACTACAGAAATTTATGTAATGAGCAACCAAAGAAAACAGGTGAACAGTTAGAAAAGGCTTTTAAATGAGAAATTCAAAGAACTAACATTCTTTTTAATTTCTTCTATATACTGAAATTTACACCTGCTTTTTATTAAACTAGAACTTTATTATATTTCTTAATTAGTAGGGTGAGATGCATTTGTGCATAAATTGTTTTAATTGTACTTTGTCTTGTTTTAACACTTATATAGGTAAAATAATATAATTTGGATCTATTTTTTAGAAGAAATCATTTCCCAATTTAGTGAGACATTACCATACTACATTAATATAAACTTGCAACAAGATACAGGGGTAATTTTTAATTCATATGCTATGGTCAATTTGTAAAAGAATATTAAACCAATCAATTTCCAAGGACACTCAGCAAATTATTATTGAAGAATTTTGATTGTGCGCTTATTCAGCATCCAGTTTCTGGCATATCCTTTACTTCCAAGGTTGTCCATCTTCTGAGCTAATGAATCTTTGTTTTAGGACATGCTGAAGTTAAAGTTTATGGTGAACTTAACATATCTTTCAATGCAATGAAAATGGCACAGCATTGCAAGATTTTCGATTGCCAATTATTTTGTAGAATAACAACTCCTTTGAATTTTCTTGCAATCATTGCACTTCTCCAATTATGTATTATGTGAAATATGAATTCACGCAGTTCTTGCTTCAGATATATAGTATGTTTTCTATATTTTATTACTTTGTATTGAATTGTTAATCTCTCTATTCAATGATAAAATATTCTTTTTCTAAATTTGATTTATTGCTTTTAGTTCATGTAAATAATGAAAAGTTGATTTTGACAGCCTTGGGATTTTGGAAAAAATTTCATGATGCTATAAAAAATTTTAATTGATAGTAGCTCCAAATCTGTTAAAGGTGTGATCCTCTTTCCTTTTTTGCTCTAAATCCGCTTTCAGCTAGTTATCTCTTACTTTGAGCTCAGCACGTCTCAATAAGATTGGAATATCTTTGCACATATCAAGAAACAGTCAAAGTTCTTTGTTGCCTCCATGTGCTCAAGACCAATAGGTATTGAGAGAATTTAAATCATTTTCAAAAATTCGAAATTTTCCAAGAAAACATATTCAACGCTCTTTCACAGCAAAAAGCTTTAATAGAAATTTTCAACATTGCATTAAAGTATGTTCCCCAATAAACCATGCCCCAAGCTTTTCAAACAATGTTTAGCATACTGTCAAAATCAAAGGCTTCTGAACAATTATTAATGATATCACATTAGCTTTCTTAAGAATTTGCACATCAATATTTTTGAAGCCACAATGTACACCTTTGTAAAAATTTGCACAAATATCAAACTGTGCTTGCTACAGTCAAATTTTTTGTTGCTATTTTAGATTTTAAATGTAGAATATAATAAAATTATATTTTACAATTGTATTTTACATTTCAATATTCAAAAAATATACAATCAATAAGCATATTCTAAGATACCATGTAAATAACATAAAATTAAAAATAAGCTAATTACTAATAAATAACACCGGATCACATAAATAATTTTCAAATTAATGAAAAAATATATTTACACATTTTTGAACTAATATACAAAGCTTCATTAGAATATTGCATAAGTATGATGTTGATTACTCGTAACACTTTATCAATAGTGATTTACTATTATCTTCTGCATTAGGAAGATTGTTTGCACTTCTGCACTACCTTTAGAAGCAAAATTTTAAGTTTATGATTGTTGCTAAAATCGATGATAGCTGAGAGCTACATCCAGTGTTCTTAAGCGGTTTCCAATGATGAATTTGGAAGAATGATATCTGTTTCATTCCTTACACCAAATTCAATATCACAACATTGACAACTTCACTAAATTTTATCAACATTAGCTTCCGTAAATTGGTTTGTGGATGAAATTATTTGCCATAATGAATGTAAAAAAGATGCAGAAAGCCCATCTATGCTGTATATTGCATCATTCTCTAAATCAATGTTCAATTTAATAGCATTATTTTTTAGCAAACGAAATGCTTAATTTTAAAATACCAAGATAAGAATTCCTGATATTTTGCACATATAGATGTCTGGTCCCGAAATATTTGCTCCCGATCCCGACTCTCAAGGCTATGTTTTTTATTCCAGTGTAGGTCTAGTCACAGCAGAACCTAATGTGAACCTCAAACCCATCCAAGTCCCGTCCAGGCAAACAGTCCACAAAGTCAGAAGTGGCGAATTAAAGGTTAAATTGAAAGAGGAAACGGTTTCCATGCAGTAGTACCAACAGGTTTGCGATATCTCATTATTTAATTTTTCGAGCTGTGTGCAACTGTCCGAAGCCTCGAATTAAACTTCAAAGTGAATACGAGATGATTCTCTATATAGTGGTACTTTCAGGTTTTCCATATCTTTATTTTTGAATAAGTTATGAGTGCTTAAAATATTTTTAATACAATCAGGATAAATTGTAAAAAATGCGTTGGCTGCTTACTGCTAAACACATTAGGTATAGCACATAAACCATTTGTCCCAATTTTTGAAAATAGAATTGTCACGGTCAATAAGACTTTACACAATCGCACAAATGTTGATGTATATTTTATTTTAAAATATCTGCATTGTGAATTATCTGTAGTAATATAAATTTTTGAATATTGGAAGTAACAAAGAGAAATTTTTTTTTGGTCAAAATACAATTTTGTAAATATTTACCCAAGGGATTGCATACAATACACAAACTTACTAATAAATTACTGATAAATTTTTAGGCAAGATACCACGGTATCTGCATTTTTCGGCATTGTCAAAATATCGCAGTATTAGTATACCATCGATCTCTATAATCAGCTTTCGGATTAAACATTTACATTAATAGTGTGAAAATAACTTTTTTGTACATAATTAATGAAAAGAACTAACAAACTAAAATTAAATGAATTTTTTCCATTTGTTTTGAAAAAGTACCAAAAGAGCTAGATCAGAGCTGCAACTGTGCCGTGCTTTTGTCCGTGCTGTGGTCATGCTGTGCCATGCCTAATATTTGGCTTTACTCAGCCGTGCCGTGCCTTGACTTAAATCTATGGAATATGCAAGTGTCTAAAGCTCACAATTATTCTATATTCAATTTTCTGTTCATAATATATTAAATGCTACTTTATGTTTAATAATGCAAATGATTCTTGGAAATAGATTTGCACAGAAATTGCATTGCAAGAATTTTTAAAATGTAACAACAATATTCGTATTTTCATTCAGGCCGTTATTCCATATAATTCCTGTTTGACTTTTTGCAGAATTTCAAATTTTTCTTTAAATGTATGAGATATTATGTTTTGTGATTTTTTCGAACTGTCGTGAGACATATTTAGTTCATAACAAACAATTTACAACGTCAATTTAATGTTTCCATTTTATAGTTCACATTCTAATTATTACATTATTTTTCTAATATATTAGTTACCTTTATTTAAATGTTCATAATGTACTGTTAGAATAGCATACATTTAATTAGAATAAGTAAACCTTATATCAAAACTTTTTCAAAAATAAAGTTTTTCATTGTTTACTTCTAGTAAATATGCATGTTTGGTGTTTATTTTTTAGACACATTACATTAATGGAAGCAGTTCAAAATACGTTTATATAAAACCGGGATGCATACTTGTGTTTTCGGAATCTGGCTTAAAAGTTGTTTTTTCCAACATTTACAGCAGAGATGGAATTGGATCCAAACTTTTAGAATCCGATCCGAATTTTTAAAAAAAAATAAGTTTTCGAACTGAAACGGATTTGAATATAAAAAAATATTCTAAAAATCAATAAACATGGACTTAAAATAAACTTATGTTTTCAAATCCGTTTCTGATTAGAGTGACTTTGATTATAAATGGAAATTGATAAGTGCTTTGCCAAAACTACAAAAAATTAATTTCTTTGCATATTTGTTAGCTTTTTAGTAATCTAATTCTTAAATTTCCATCACCAAAATAATAATATATTTATAGAGTTTAAATAATTGAGTTTCTTATGGTGTTACAGCCCTAATAATTTTATTATATCTAAATCCAAAAATCACCATTTTGCAATGTTACTATGAATTGATAATTAAATTTGTTTCACACAACAAGATTAAACTTAATTCATGATTGCAGCAAAGGCGAATAAAAACAGAAATAGCACAAACAATGGCAATTTAGGAGCAAACCAAAATAAATATATACTGCAAGCTATTAAAAAAATTGTAGTAGAGTGTAATAAAATTCGTGACAGGAAATTTTTATTTTCAAGCTAAATTTAAAATTTAAATATAAATTTTGAATGCCTTTCATTAAAATCAGATACTAAATTTGATTACAAATTTTAAATTACATAAAAGCAACATTAAGAAAATAGCATCTTTTTTTGCTATACCAATGGTATATGGCTCTATAAAACATTTTGTTTTAGTGATTATAATAATCACAAACATTCATTCAATGTATAAATGTGCATAATGTACAAAATTTAAAATATACACAATTACTAAAAAATCTTAGATCCGAAACTGATCCCGAAATATTTTTAAAATGTAGATCTGAGCCGATCCAACCCGAACCGATCCGAGATCCGATCCAATTACATCTGTTTACAGTAAATTTGTCAAATTTAAATACAACAATTACACTTGTATTAGTCTGATTTTTTACTACAATTAGATATTTTTTAAAAACCGTGAAGTGTAGATAGCTCATAGTGCAAAGCAGTAGTAAAATGCACATTGCTTTCCCATACAGAAATATTTCTTGATGGTAGAAAAATTTAGAATAATCGCTAAAAATATTGTTTTTTCTATGCATTTTCGAAAAAATATATGGGCAATTAAAATGCAAATTGCTGCAAAATTTGGGGTGATGACGTTGTCTTTCCACACAAGGCAGTAGCAAAGGGGGACTCAACAATGGCTGAGCGGTTTTCCCTACGGGTAGGGCTGATATGGGTACCAATGATTATGGTGGGCAGGTACGGATAGAGAATAAAACTAGTAAAGCATGAGCATAATGCAAAAAGACAATTTCAAGAAATTAACAACTTCTTATGGGAACCTTAGTTTGTTCTTCAAAGATGACCTGAAACGTTTTATTGTTGTTATACTGGTGTATAACTTTTGTTTCTGACCAATCTTAAAGTGTTTTCGAGATATAGCAATCAATTAGGATGTAGGTATTTTCTCAATTCACATTAAATAGGCTTTCCTTAATTAAAAAATATAATTTCTACATGTGTATTTGTTTTCGTTATACATTATAATGTTACTAATAAATAAATGTATAATACCAACAGCCGGGGTCCTAGAAAATTTTGAATGGTGGAGAGGGCTTCAATTATTTATTTTATATTATGAAATGATTATATATTTGCAATATATTCAAAATCAAATAATATTTGTCAGAAATGGCAATGATTAATGAGGTTCACAAAGTTTTATGGTTTATATTTATACACATGAAAGCTAATTTTTAAAGACATTGCCCTAGTTCAAAATTTTTTGGTAACTTTGAGGATCTTAAAGAAAATTTTTACATTTCATTGCAAGAATTTGCCAAGTTTTTTGAGCAAATTAAAGAAATTTTTTTTAAGAAATAGAAGAATTGAAAGATATAGTTTTGAATTCTTTCAAGATCTTTAAGAATCTTTTTACATTTCTTTGCAAGAAATTGGCAAGTTTTCTAAAGAATTTGCAGAAATTTCTTTAAAGAAATAAAAGAATTCAAAGAGATTTATTTAACAAATAAACAATATCAAAATTAATAAAAAAAATTTTTAAATGATCGCTATTACAAAAGACAGTCAGTCAATATCTTCATTACATTTAGTGTAGATGGGATTCTCCAACGAGATTGACTCACTGCAACCTTAGATGTACCCCAAGCATTAAAGCCAAATCGTCATGTGAGACCATCTAAAGCAAAAGATGATTGTTGTACACAATTAATTCTAATCTCACAAATCGTATCATAACTGGTAAACATATATTTTGATACCGCATAAATGTATATATACAAGTTAAAGAAATTTATTGGGAATTGTCATACATTCAACACAAAGTTATTCATTTAAGAACCATTAATAAGAAACTTGAAGATGTTAAGATACGACCAATATTTCAATCTTACAAAACCGAATAAATATGTAAGAATAAATATCAAATTCCAAAAGAACTGGTTTCATAAATTGTCTATAAATACAAATGTGACAATTGCAATAAATTGTATATTGGTGAAGCAGTTCAACATTTCAGAGACTAAAAGAACATCTTAGTGGTTATTTATACACAGAAGTATACAAACATCCCCACTGCAAAATTTAGCACTCATTCAAAAAATGATGTTGGTTATTTTAAATTCCAAAAACCTATTCATTGTGAAAAATGATATCAATTTTTGCTCATTCACCCATGAATTAATGTTTACAAGTATTTGCCACCAATTTAGTGATGTTAGAGAATGATTTATGAAAGGATAATAAACTTCATAAAATATTTTGTAGAATCATAATCCATCAGAAATCATGTGTGGTCAAAGTGAGAGAAAGAAAGGAAGTAACTAAGACTAAAATGTAATATTGATTAAATGTAAAACACATGGATATTATAGATTATTTATTTTGTAAAATGTTTGAAGCAGTTTTATATTTAAATTAACTCGGTAGTATTTGGCAAACATCAGATGACCAAACAGCGTATACTAATTAAAGCTTACATTGCGTAATTGAAGCAGAACAAGAATCCCGGGGAAAATTGTAAAAAAGCTTCAATCAACAGGTACTAGCTGAGTGTTTGATTATTTACTTAAATGTGCTATAAATATGTATTGATTGTTTGATTCAATGATGAACAAATTTTACTAGATTTACTTCATTACTTTTGTCAGGTTATTTTATAGTTAAATGGAAAGCTAAATGTTCAAGCACTAGAGTAATCATATGGTGGTCCCCAAATACAATTAACGGAATTCTGCAGCAGCCTCACACCCAGCCTTTCAAAAGGGCGGTGAGGTCGGTAGCTGTAGATTACTCGATGTGCTTATAAGTTATGAATAGGGATAGGGATTTTTACCTGTTATAGCTTTCCTATCGTTCATTACTCACAGATTATTATGATTACTTGTAGATTACTCTAACTGGTTAATGTACAGTTCTTTTGTACGATGTATTTACTATTTAGTAATTTAGTGGACTATCAACTTATTTATGAACTAACTTTATTGCTGACTGCATTGATTGTTCACATGTACAAAAGGTTAACACGTATTAATATATCTGTATGGCTATTACATGTAAGGCAAAATAACAAGCTAAAGCATCCCGGTTGCATTATTTCCTTTTATTTACATAGTCATAATAACAAGGACAATCAATGCACTAAATTATTAAGTTATCACACACACACACTATCACTGAGGTATCCATCCATGCACTGAGTCACCAACTGGTTTCTACTACGAATTTCAAGTAGAAGCTGGAGCTGTAACCAACGAAGATGTCTTTTGAAGCGCATTGCTCTGCGCTGGGTTTCGACTCTGTATTCGATCTATTGTTCTCAATCTAAATAAACTGTGATTAGTTTAAGCATTCAGGAACGCTAATGCAAAATAATTCAGTTAATAAACTAATCAGAAAGCTAGGTTGAGAAAGTTAGGGATCTGTCACACCCTATACTTCGCGTATACTCAGAGAATGGATTAGCAACTCTTAAATTATAGCAAAAATAGTGTTGGCAAGATTCTACACAAGTATTTGCCAATAATTTAGTGATGTTAGAGAATGATTTATGAAAGGATAATAAACTTCATAAAATATTTTTGTAGAATAAAAAAATCTTGTTATACAGAAAAACAAGTATATATTTATTTTGAAATAATTTAATGCTAGCTAAGCTACCCCAGCTGCTTTTGCCTACCCAAACTAATATATATATATATATATATATATATATACTTGTATATATTTTTTTTAATTTATTATATAATTATGTCAATTAATAATAATAAAAATAATAATAATAATAACTCTTCAATAGCTTTATTTTTGTTTATGTAATGATAGTACATTTGCAGTACATGCTGACAAATTTGAAAAAATATATATGTACAATATTTACCAACACATATATACACACATATTTACAAAATTGAACAGCACATACTAAAATACAACATATACAATAAACAAGCTAAAAATTAAAATATTTACATATAGACACATTAAAATAATTAAAATAACTTAAATTTGCTGCTAGAATTTCCTCCAATTATTAAGTTGTTTTGAATATCCAAAAGTGTATTGGTCTGCAAGTAGATTTTGTTTTAAAATTCTCCTAAAAGTTCTTAAGTTTGCAGCTTTGCGCGTTTCTTTATCTAATTTATTCCACATTCGGCAAGCACTAGAGATGTATGCGGTCTTCCAAAATCTGTTCTTTGTTTGAACCCTATTTATGCATGTGTCTGACCGCCTATTATAATTTATGTAGTTATTGAATATACTATTACCAATAGTCAAGTTGTTAATGTATTTGTACAAGTTTATTAATGTTGCGTATTTGGTAATATAGATTGGTGCAAGAATAGAAAACTTATGTATTGTTTCAACTGCATTGAGTCTATCAACATTAAACATCGTACCAATAGACCAGCTAAATGTCTTATTTATGCGTTCCTGTTCTGTGGTACTAATGTTGTTTAGTAGAATGCTTGCATAGTTATATTGGCTTAATATATAAGCTTCAATTATAGCTTTACTTTTTTCAAAATTTCTGATTTGTTTTAGATAATGAACGCCTGCTGCCATTCTTCGAATTTTCTTTTTAATAAAGCTCTTAAACGTGAAATCCTGATCCACTTCAACTCCCAAGTATTGGATCTCATTCGCCTGTTTTATTTGAGGACTATTCTCACTAACTTTTAGTTCAATGTTGCCTATGATCTCTTTGACTTCACTTGGGTGGAATATAATGAACTGAGTTTTTTGCGGATTCATGGATACATGTAGTCTGTTTTCTTCAAAGTATTTTTTGATTTTTATGATGTTATTTTGTAGCAACTTAGTAGCAATAAATGGACTTGTATTCCTGTTTATTATGCAAATATCGTCAGCATATTGTATTATATCACATTCTGTTAAATAACTGGATATGTCGTTCACATATAAATTGAAAAGGATTGGGCCCAATACTGTACCCTGCGGTACTCCTCTGTTTGTCTCAATATAGCTTGAATATGTATTATCAATCCTCACTCTCTGCAATCTGTTCTCCAAAAAACTGTTTATAAATTTCCTTGAATCTATGCTTAATCCATAAGATTGTAATTTACTGTCTAAAATATTAAAGTCCAGGCTATCGAAAGCTTTACTTAGATCCAAAAATGCCATGCTACTGGAAATATTTTTATTGAGGAAATATCTAGTGTTTTCTGTAAGAGACAGTAATGCATCAATTGTGGAATGCCCTTCTCTAAAACCGAATTGACTAGGTGATAAGATCTTGTTTTCATTTAGGTACTCATTTAATTGCTTACATATTAGCTTCTCAAAAATTTTGGAAAAGGGATTAGTAACTGAAATTGGGCGATAGTTTGAGCTCATGGTTGGATCACCTTTCTTATAAACTGGTGTAATGTCAGCTTTTTTTAGGCATCGTGGGAATGTTGACGTATGAATAGCATAATTATAAGCAAACAATAGTGGTTGTAGGAAATACTCACTATACTTCTTAATTATAGTAATTGGAATTCCACTAGAGCCACATGAGATACTAGCATCTAAATTCTTTATGGTTTTAGCTAGATCAATTGCACTAATATAATTGCAATCAAAACTATGTGCAACTTTCTTTGCTCTATTTTGAAATGCGACCTGTTTTCCTTTGTATGACACTAGTTCCTTAAAGGAATAGTTCAAGCATTCAGCAATAGCTTGTAAGTCTGTAATTACTTCGTTAGCAGTTTTGATTTCATGAATATTACAGGATATCTGCTTTCCTCTATTCAACATTTTATTAAGGAAATTCCATTTGTTTTTTGCTTGTGATATTTTATCATACATATTCCGAGTCTGCAATTCCTTTTCCTTAGCTTTTGCTTAGTATAGCTTAGATTTTATGTCCTTATAATTTATAACATTAACTTGACTGTTGTTGTTGTTTAATAGCTTATGCCATGCGTTCTTTTTTTCTTGCTCTAAAGTTCTGACTGCCTTGCTCTTAATGACGTTTTGGCGATTATTTTTTACATATTTGCAGATAAATGGTGCAGTCCTATCTAGGCATAAATTAATTTGTTTTAAAATAAATTCGAACATTTTATTGACATCATCCAAGGTATATAAAAAATCCCATGGGATATTTTGTAGAGACTTAACGAAGAATTCATCACTAAAATTTGCAAAACTACGAGAAAAGATTTTTTTCCGTTTTGAGCAGTTGTTAAATTCGTTTGTGATACACAGACATAAGTTGTGATCCGAAAATGAATTGAAGATGAACGTTGAGAAACTGTTGGCCTCTACGTTAGTAAGGAAATAATCAATCAGTGAATTTTCACGTGTTGGTATATTTTTGTTTACCACTTCAAATTCGATCTCATTGCACATATGATTAATGAATTTTGACTCGTGCTTTGAAAAATAATTAATGTTATAATCTCCTAAAAGAATGATGTCTTTTCCTCGAGCAATTGCATTATGCACTTCTGCAGTAATGAAATCAACAAACTCTTTCAAATGCCGTTTATTTGGACAATAACTAATATTTATAAGTGCTGACAGTTTTGAATTTCTGGTTTTTCTTGTTTCAACCCATAATGATTCAAAGATTTCATGTCGGGTTTCCAATGTGACTATTCTAGTTGGGTTCATGTATTGCGGTATTTGCAGCATTAAACCTCCTCCTCTGGACTGCCGATTTTTGCAATAGCTGACGAATTTCTTACGGACAAATTAAACATCAATTTAGAGGCAAAAACGATAGGAAATACACAAAAAGTTTAAAATATAATCGATATAAACCGATAACTTGTTATAATTCACCATATTTGTAGCACGCGGTATTCGTTTAAGCAACATAGCTAATGTTTAAATCAAGTCTATATATTAAGTGAAATTTCTTCATTAATTGGAAGTCACAAAGTTTTTGGTTATTTACGCACAAGTGAACATCATTTTGTAATATTTGAAATTCTAATATGAAGTATTTCAACTTATAGAAATCACTAACTTGCTGCAAATTAGGTTGATCTTTGAGATCGTAAATTGGATATATTACATTTATAATCTTCTTCTTTTTAAATATCAATTTTAACATGAATATGTTTGAATTAGCATAGAGAACTTTTCCAATACTTGGATTTGCAAAACTCCCACCAATGACTCACTGACTGATCAGGAATAAATTCACGTTCATACGCATCATTGCAATGTAACTACCACCACAGCTACCATTGCTAAAAGGTTTAGCAAAATAGCGCAGGAACTGCCAAACAGCGTTTTAATTTAATCCATCAAATGCCACAGGTAAATACTTAAGCCAATTTCTAATTTTCTTCTCATATGCAGTCAAATTTTCCAATCTACATAGTGAAATTTTAGTGCACAATACTTATTGAAAATATTTTCAACCCCGTCACCTACAGGTGACGTCTGCTCGTTAGTTAAGAAAATACTAAAAATTATCCAGATAAAATGAGTGCATTTAATTTCAAAATAATTTTATGCAGATATTAAATTTGCACTACATTTCTTGACCGTTAGAAGGCTTATAAATTTTCGATTAAATTTCATCTAGTGGGTAGACCAGGTGGATATGGGTATGGTCAAATTTCTCTATGCGAAAACCACAGAAAAAGTACATCTTAAAAGGGGCCTCGAAGTATTTTTTGTCATGGCCTACACGTGTCCTCTCATTTCTAAAGTGCATTACCTCATATAATTTGCATGCATGTATTATCTATAATGATCAGGTAATAGATATGATATTTATACCATATACATTAGCATACATGTATGGGCTTTTTTATTGTCAAACAGACTTTTTAAATTTGGAAATGGGCTTAGAGACGGCCTGGTCATTTCCAATAAAGGAATGGGTGGCGCCAGGTTTTAAATTTGAAGCTATGTGTTTTCCATGGGCTTGTTCAGCAAATATGCGTGTGTTGTAGGTTTTCTGCAGGTTCCCCCCATTATTACTTGCATGTATGGGATAAGCATGGGTTCTAGAATTAATACCCACGGCAACACTGGAAATCGTAAAATAATATATTGATGAAGGACAGCATTATTTTATCAGACAATTAAGAATTGCATTGACAAAGCATGTCCATTCATTAATGTTAATATGAATATAACGCAAATTTAATACTTATAGAGAAAAAAAAGACATTGATACGCAAGAAACAAAATGGTAGAGCTAATGAAATTTTTTGAAAGAATTAATCAAAAAATTAAAATAAGTATTTGAAGGAAAAACCAAAAAAATTGGGCTTCTTTAAATTAACATATGGGACACAATAGACTATCAAGGATGCAAATGAAATCAACCAAAATGCTTACTAAAATATCAATTGATTTGAATTACAAATAACCTAGAACTCCTAGAGATTTCATCCTTAACAATGCATCAAATATATCATGCATTGAAAAACTTCAAAAAACATCAACGGGCTATGATTGAATCCCATATTGGCTTATTAAAAAATTTTTTGTGCATAATTACACAGGTAGTCAATTAAATGTTTTTGGAAATTTACTATAATAATACCAAATCCAAAATCACAACTGTTTAAACTGCATAATTTAAGACAATTTAGCATTATTTCGATATTGTCAAGAATTTGGGAAAACTTGTGTTTAATTATCCCATTAAAAATATCTACAACAGTAGTTTAAATATAAATCAGCATGTAATCAGATCTATGGAACCCTAACAAGTACCATTATTGAACTACAAAATAGAATTCAGTCATATACAAATAGAAATTATGATTATGTAAGTATAATCAGCCTTGATATCAAGAATGCCTTTGACAATGTAAAACACTACATTTTATTTGAAAAGTTAAATAATATAACACATTTAAATACGTACATCATTAATGGACTTGATAGTTTAATTGGTAATAGGCAGCAAAAGGTTGAATATTATAACAAACTTTCAAATATTGAAAAGATCAACAAAGATGTTCTTCAAGGTTCTGTTTGTGGTTCATTTCCATTCAATGTATGTATAGATTCTATAAATTGAGAATCCTTAAATATTACAAATTGATGTATTATTAAATATGCTGATGATTGATTGATTTGTCTTCCACCTCTTGAAAATTTAGACTTAACATACACAATTAATAAAAAGATCAAATCTTGGTATGAAAAAAACAAATTTGAAGTTAATTATAGAAGGTCACTGGAAATGAATATAATATTGAAGAGAAAATTTGTTGATAATATATCTGAAATTGATTGCTATTCTTCAGTAACAATAAAGAAATATCTTGGATTTTACATAAATAACAAGCTTTCATTTAAAAAACATATTTTTCAAGTTTATAAAAGGTCAATGAGAAATTTCTATATAATATTAAATGTAAAAAGATTTTTAAAAGAACAAACTGAAATTTTACTTAATTCCCTATTCAGATGAATCTTTAGCTAAGCTTAGTGACATATATAAGAAAGCTTTTAATTATAAACTTAGTACTAAAGAATTAAATATTTTCAACATCATTAAAGCAAAAAACAAAGCCTTGCATCAACACATCAAAACAATTCATTAGCAAAAGAACTGTTTACAGTAAATTAAAATTAAGAAAAAACAATCCACGGAAATTATTCTCTCAATGAAAATTTTCCCTGATCAACATTTCTCCTGTTATTAGTTATTATTTTTTAGATTTGTAGATTGTTGTGTAGTTTACTGTATTGGAGCTTAAAATAAAGTTTATCATTATAATAATTATATTTATTATCTCATTGCTTTCTCATAGCTTCATGCTAGTATCCAATTCCCAGGGAGTTGGAGAGTTTTTCTCAGAACTCTAGCTGTTCCTAACAGCACTACGCTCTGTACTAAATCATCTCCCCACTTCAGTAATCTCAACTCCTCCAAGTATCTCTTATGCTTCTTACTCACTGCTCCTAATGCTCCTATGACTACCAGGACTACTTTGACCACCTCTAACTTCAACAGCCTTTCTATTTCCTCTGCCAATTGCTATATCTATCAATATTTCCAATCTTTTCACTTTGTCTACCACTGCTATGTCTGACCTATATGTCACACAGTATCGTGAAATTCTAAATTCTTTATGACTCCCTTTGGCTTATGGTTATACCACTTGTCTCCTGCTTCTAACTCATGCTGCCTGCTTAAGCACCAGTGTACCATTCTTCCCACCTTGTCAAGCCTGAGCATATACTCATTCTGTTCAAACTTCTTACACCCTGTTATCAGATGATCAACTGTCTCCAGTCATTTCCTACATACTACAATAATCACATATTTCTACCCATCTCCCTATATGCTTCTTCAATCAATTTGTCCTAATTGCTTGCTGCTCTGCTGCCATTATCAGTGCTTCTGTTTCTCTCTTTAGTCCTACTCTTCTTATCTCTTCTCTGTCACAGTTTTCTGTATTCCTCCATGCATCACCTTCTTCCTATACCTTGTTTGTCTCTCTGCATCCATTCTTCTCTGGCATGCTTTTTTTCCTTCAGCCTCTGTTCTTATCTTCCTTAACTCGGTAATGACCTCCAGTAGGGACCCTTTAGGTTGCTCTTCTACATGTTTTTTGTTCTAGTGCTTCTGCTTTCATAGCTTCCTCCACACTTAGCAGTCCTTCTCTCCTTTATGCCTTGCCACGTAAAATCTATCAACACCTCCATTTAAGTTGAAAGCCCTCTCTGCTGCTAGTACCTTCAATGTCTCCCTATCTTAGGAAGGAAAATTGAAAAATCAACATTTGATTACTATAAGCATTGTTTGGAAACAAGTGAAGTTGGCATACCAAACAATTATACATTGTGAAATAAAAAGTATAAAATTGATTTAATTAAGTAAGAAAAAAAATGTCATTTTCACCTATTGATGATACAAAAATAATATAGAAAGTATTCCATTTGGAGAAAGAAATTAATTAATTGAAAGTGAAATTAATTAATTAGTCAGAAGGTTTTTGTTAAAACAATATTGAATTTCCTAAAGTTAAAAATTATAGACAAATTTTGTTCTATGGTACAACACTAATCTAGGCAGAAATTATTAATGATTTTTATATAAATTCATTTCATAAATATTTTAAATAATAATCCTAGAAAAGATTTGTACCATAGTACAAGTTCAGTCTAGTCAGAAATTAATTAATTATTCATACATACATTCTTTTAATAAGTATTTCAAATAAAAATCCTAGACAGAGTTATACTATAGTACAAGCTTAGTCTAGACAGAAATTGATTTTTTATTCATACATAAATTATTTTATAAATATTTTAAATAAAAATCCTAGACAGGTTTGTACTAAAGTACAAATTTAATCTAGACAGAAATTAAATGATTATCATACATAAATTCTCTTAATAAATATATTAAATATAAATACCTTACAGGTTTTGTACTATAATACACGTTTAGTCTAGCAAGTTATTTGTCAGGATTTATAGTTTGCTTAAAAAATAGGGTGCAAGTAAGAGTGAAAGCACTATTTATATTTTGCTTTTCTTAATTTGGATATTAACAATATTATATATAAAACTTTTAATAGCTGTAAAATAATTAAGAATATTGTAAAAGCCTTTAAAAAATATAAAGTGATTGCATAAAATTTGTTTGTAGCCATAGTTGTTCACCCGTCAAAATTTTGCAAAAAATTTTATCCCATATGTCAATTTATAAAGGGAAAAATGAAGTAGATGCAATTGAATATAATTTCATGAAAATGTCAACACGCGAATGTTCAAATACATCATCAATTCTAATTGGTTAATGCTAATACTATAAAATAATGCAAAGA
>CABFPE010000135.1:394296-406256 GCA_900660155.1 Hofstenia miamia | reverse complement strand
CCACTGCCTTGAAATACCCTAGTGCTCAAACATTTTTAGCTTTCCATTTAATTAATTAAATAAACCTGACAAAAGAACACGAAGTAAATCCGATAAATTTTGGTCATCAACAAAATATAATATTGCACAGCTTTTATACTAAAATTTGTTAAACACTCAAATATTTGGCTAGTACCTGTTATTGCTGAGTTGTTGACAATTTATTAATCCTTGATTTCTTTCGTCTGCTATCTTGCGCACGTCAACATTAATTAGCGTTTTGCGACTTGGCTTTCTTACCAATTGTCAAATATCAATTTGTACTGCCAATTAATTAATAGAAAAATTACTGCTTATAAATTGTACAAAATAATTAACTAATCATAATCATGTGTTTTTACAATTAATATTTATATCAATATTCAGTCTCCTTTCTTTCCTTTGTTTCTCTTAATTTGACCACACATGATTCTGAATTATGTTACACTTATTTACTTCCTGAGGCCCAAGGAAATCAAAAAGTCAAATGCAATGGAGAGCATCAAGATTGCCTATCAGCAAGCCAAAACAGAAAGAATTAGATTGGTGATGGTGCTTCATGCCAAACTTGAGAATGAGATTCCAGATCCTATTGAGAGTCTCAATTTCTGTATGGAAAACTTCTTCATTATCTACCCCAAGTCCTACCAACCTGTGTCAACCCATTAGACTAGCCTACCATCAGTAACTAAGCTGATCTAAATAGACTTGCTGCTATGCAAGCAGATCCCAACACACCAACTGGCTGTTGATCAATGCCTAATCTTGGACACTGCCCTCCAGGCACAGACACTAGAAGCAGTCGACCCACGTAGCTGTCTGTTGATTTGAATCATGGATTTACTAGCCAGTTTTGCTTTTGTGCAAAAATCCCACATGCTACAGGAGATCAACAAAATATGGAAGGATCTGAAATCCAACAATAGTCCAAAAGCAGACTGGCCAACACCAAGTTCGTGATTCTCAGTTTGCAGGATGGTCCACTATGCACCCAAAGGATGATAGAGCATCTCCCAGTGTCCACGACCCATTCCCGAGAGTTACTGGAGGCTAATGACGTAACAGGCAAGTCTGAAGCCCTTTTTTGTCCTGAAAGACTCAATTATCCTGACTGCAGCTATAATCATTTTATTGAGACTGCCAGAAAAGTAAAGAGGGGTGACAGTATCATTCCAATCACGATCTTGGAACAGGTAATGAGGACACTGGAACAGTTCTTCCATGAGGAAGAGCTCCTTGGCACCTCTGGTCACGTCACATGTGCAAGTGAATTGAGTGCATAAATCTTGAGAAGTATTGGGGCCCCCTGTCTCCCCTGAAACCAACGCCGCAGTGGCCTATTACTGAGGAGAAGTGCATCCTCACTATTGAGCACTGCCCAGAAGAGTTTGTAGGAGATCTGTCCATTCAAGAACGCCTGCTTGCAGACTTTAGGGATAACAACACCCTAAGTATGATGAAATGGTGTCTAACAGAAATGTTCTTGAAGGAAGAGCTCGTGCTTCTACTATCACCAGGGCGATGTGTAGCGAAAATAAAGAAAAGAAAAAAGAAGGTTGCAGTCCGCCTCCCTGACAAATTAAATTTTGTCTGCTTGGTGAAGGACGTCAAACGCCTCAGCCAAACTGATGAGTACAAGGAAGTTCGTGACAAGCTCATCAATGGCAACAACTGAGAACAGGTATTCTTGGATGGAAAGTTGACTATCCGTGATATTTTCATTAAGGGACTCCCCATCCACAAAGAGTTGGAAAAGATACATAGCAAGATTGCGGAATTGAACCCTCAAGTCTTAGTACTCTTTCAAGCTGCAGGAGACCTACTATGGATGAACAATGTCAAGACCATTACTCAGTATTACGACATTATGAAACATATTGAGATTATAACTATGTTACCAGCCAATGTGAACAATCCTGAGGAAATGACTCTCCAACAGGTCCAGGAATACTGCTCTCTGTTTGTCAATCACACTACCCAGATGGGGTCATTACGAGAAGTCTTCGAGCACTTCTACCCTGAAACTGCAATCAGTGCTAAGGACACTCATATGTTGGACACTGACGCGTTGATGACACTGTTAGTCACACTAAAAGGGCCCTGCCTTTACCAACGTTTTCATGATACTTTCACTTGAAGGCTAAACAATTTATGTCGAAGCTGCCCTATGAGCGCTAGGCTCCCCGCATTACAGCTCTTTCGACTCAAGACAAAGTCATTACTCAGAGAGAAGTCTTAATGCAACTAACACAGACTCCACAGTATGCTGAGCTCCAGCGCTGGGACGAACCTCTTGCTGCCGAATTAATCAAGGAAACCCTAGCTGTTGTCTCTGGGCTGCCGCTCCAATTACTGCCGCAGAATTAAATTGAGCAAGGGGGCGTGTAGAGTCACTTGGGGTTGTTTGAATATTTTCCTAGAATTTGTGAATTTCTAATTCGTTATTTTGTTTAATTTCATATTTACTACGTCACTTATGACGTCACCTCGCTATTTCGAGGTTTAGTTTTCTTTGTAGTTACTTTGTCCCCTAATGTAATATTACATGTAATTCTGTTGCTCATTTGAATTTGCAAGGGAAAGCTCGCGTGATTTAGAATTTGTAAACAATTAGCAGGTAATAATTTATGCTTTGTATAAATGGGGAACTATTCTAGCAATCGTTTATGCTTGGGCACTGCCCTTAGAAAGACTATTTCAGAATCAAATCTTGTTTTACCTGAACGTGTTCTTTTCACTGATGCTTACTTTTTGCATGATTATTGTAATTGTTGTTAGTATAATGCTTGCTTAATTCACAGCGATTATTTGGGGGTCCTGCTAACCTGGCACCAGTGTGATGCGTAATGCTGGATGGTTAGTAGCCTGAATCGTGGTTTTTATTAGGTTATGAATAAGTGTAGGGAAATAATAAACCTTTCATTCTTGTTATACATGCAATTATAATAATTGACACAGAGATTAAATCATGCCATTGGCGAATGTGAATGCGCAGTAGTTATGCACTATTTAATAGTTTGCTGAGAAATAAGAACTATTTTGAGACCCTTGTTTTTTGAGACATGTTAAGCACTGCACCATCTTATCACAAGCTGCCTTCCCTTCAGGTAGCACTCTGGCTGGACGCCGTATGAATTGGTCATCCTGGTTACAAAGTTACAGTGGATGAATTACCGATGCCTTTTGTTCTTACAATCTCTTGTTATTTAATTGTTCTGTTGGAATTTTTTTATGGCTTTTCAGGTTTTTTGTTACTGCAGAAAAACAGAATATTGATAACAATTAGGAATGAATCAATTTTAAATGAACAAACGTATTAGAAATCATTTGACTAACAAAAACATGAATTGCAATCCAACAACTTGAAAGTATGCAACGCTGCAATCTACTGATTTAACCATCTTATATGCTGAATTTTTTTATTTGTAGCCTTCCCAAAACGAAAGAAAAATTATATAGAATATTATTGCAATGTCTTAAATGATTACAAGAACTATTGTTTAAATTTTGTTTACTACACATTTTTCATTGGTTTTTTGTTTTAATTTAGTGCTAGAAAGTGTTAATACAGCTTTGTACTAATAGATGAAATAGCCAATCCTATTCATTTATGTAAATTATAAATTTGATGTTTTACACTGATGAAAACTGTTCTTATAGACAGTCTATGTGCTTTATGTGCTAAAAATATTTTTGTATAAAGAAAATGAAGTTTTTTTTAGCAAAATGGGTCATAATATTTTTTACTGACAAATTTTTTGTATATTGACAAAGCGCCGAAAAGCAGAGACAAACTTAGCCACACGTGGGAATGAGAACTTAAGAACACTTAAGAAGTCATATATATTAAGACATTTTTACACAATAGAATATAATTGGCTTTGTTCAATATTCAAAATAAAAATATCAGATCAATTATTAAAAACATATTAATCAGTGAATATAACAAATAACCTAAAAAGAAATAAATTGAATATATACTTAACAAAAAGCTTTGATATAATCATAAATTCTAAAAAGAGAACACAACTTAGAACAAAATCATACTTACATTTCTAAGCTGGAACAACTTCATTTTTAATGTAAATTAGCCATTTCGTTTGCTTAGGAGTAAATTAAATCTTCATATTGTAAACCAAATATTTCACGCAAATTCAAATATATATTTTGAATTGATAAATAATTATGATTCCTCACAAAAACTGGAATTTCAATCAAATCTGTTTCCTTTAAATAAATTAAATAATCAGTGATTTAAAAAACAATTAATTTTTTCGAAAAAAAATAATCTAAAGAAAATTCATAAATTTGAATTTATTTTAGAAAAGTAGTTAAAAACTATTTTAAGCAGGGCCTCTTGATTGTATCACTTATTCCTTAGCACTCAAACGCAAAAGCTTATTCTTTAAATATTCATGAATTTCACTGTCAGATGTTTTCTCTAGAAGCACTCTGGTGGATTCTAAGAAAATTCTTATAATTAAAAACAAAAAATTACTACTTCTCATAAGTAAAATAACGTTTGGGAATGAAGTCAATATCCCTGAACTCTTCTTTCCACTCTCAAATAACTGACAAATTTTTTGGCAAATACGCTTAATTACAAACTTGTATTGTCACCACCACTCATTCGAAGCACATGAATTAACTGAACAAAAACTTTAAAATACTATTTGAAATGAATGTAATATTTTTTAAAGTAAATTGTTTTCAATTTTTTTTGGATTTCCTTAACTATTAGAGCTCCAAATTTTAAATTTTGCAGTTTTAATGCATGTAATTGTTTCGTCATTTAGTATTACAACATGGTTATTAAGTGGGGAGTGAATTTCCTAGAATACATATTGCCCAGTACCACATTTTGATGGATAATTCGGTTTATTCCTAATAACGTTCGAGGATCATTTGGTGATTCTCACATGAAATCATTTATCATGAGTAATAACTATCTTAGTGAAGAATGGTTAACATATCAATTTTGAAAGCTTTTTAATATAATTACATTTTGAGTTGCAAAAATCCCTCTATTTCCTCATTTATTTCGGAATGTTTGCTATCAGTATTATATTTTGGAACAACTTTAGCATTTGCTACCAAATATTCAGAGGGAAGTTCATTGTCATTAGATTGATTGCTATTCTAATGTAAAATCTCTACTGTGCACAATGAATTATTCTCATTAAAAAATTTGGAATGCTTTTGAACATCTTATCTTTTTAATTGAAGGCGCTAAAAATAACTAAAATATTATTATTCAATAAATAAAATGGATTGAAATAGCTAGAACAGTTTGCCATAGCCAATTATTCAAGTTGCACTGAAAGAGAAACCTTATTAAGCTAATCCGAAAAATATGCATACAGCAGTAAGGAGATGTTCATATAGATAGTGGTTCTCGAAGGCCACAAGAAGACCTTCTAAGGCGCGATAAGTTGTAAAAATGGGCAGTTAATCACCTCATACTAGCACTCAAAATACTGAGTTATATGAAGATCTTTCATTGGGCTTTGGAATTCCACTGCATATTATCTCTAGAGAATGACAATATGAGGTATACATGAACACGAACCCAACCCGACCCGAAAATTTAATACACAAATCCGACCCAAACGTTGAATTTCATTTGAGGATGTTCATATAGATAGTGATTCTCGAAGGTAAAGTTTTACAAGTTGCACATTTTACTTATGATTTTAAAAGCATGTCTATGCTAAATTCGTTCATGACGTGGTCTTAATTTCAGTTATTCTTGCTGCAAACATTTTTCTTGGTACCTTTAATATTTTCTGCCCACATTCGCATTAAAACAAATAATAGGCTCTATTCTTTACTATTTTAAGAACTCAAATTCACAAAAGATCAACAAAAATTGAATTACTTGATTAGTTAGGTTGGCCACTGTTGTTTTTCTAGAAAACGCATTTTCAAGTCTAAATTTCGTGAGATGCTTTTGCTAGAAAACCATTAAAGAGATTATGAATTCTAAGAATTCTGATTACTTGTGCATTACAGGGAAAATTGAAGAAAAGATCTGTTTAATTGAAAATTATTCCTTTTATATTTAATAAGTGAACTATTATAGCAGCTGCTTCATTGGTAATAATTCCTTATATATTTATGAACCAAGTCACAATCCAGTTTGTATTCCATGAGCACAGTTTAAACGTCATGAATAACCGATGTTTTAATGTGCTTATTGTATGCGAGAAATATAAATAAAAAGTAAAAAAATATGCGTGCATTTCACTGTACTAAGCAGAATAACGCAAAAGATTTCAAAATATTTGATACTTGTAGAAAATCAAGAAAACTGCCAAATCTGAATTTTTCAGCAATAGTTTGCAATGTAATGTAGTGTATTTTGTTTTAATCCTAAGAGATTATTACTATAATTTTATATTTGAACAACATTAAAATTTAATTACGAATTATTTAATAATATTTTTAACGAGTGTTTATGATACGAGTATTTTCGATTTTATGAACTCTCTAGATGGGCTGCTAGTGATAACAGACTGTTTTGCAACGAGGGCAAAAACAGAAACACTTCTTTCAATGGAAACCGCTGATGATGCCACTCTAGATGCAGCAGGCTGCTATCATTGTTTCCATTGCAATTTTTGTGCTATAACATTTTCCGCAATAACCATAAGCTTAAAACAATGTTGGTAATGCTGGAACTGATGCGCTAAACAATCAGAAAGAAAATAATATCACTGTTGATAACGCGATGTGAGAAATCAACATCATAGTTATGCGAAATTCTTATAAACATAATTATATAAATCAAGCAAGTGAATTCAAAAACATATTTTTTTAGTTTTATGTTATTTACATTATATTTTAAATTACTTAAATTGATTGTTTCATCTTTTTTAACATTGAAATACAATATACCATCATGAACAAAATGTTCTCATAAAAATTCATAAAAAAATATTTTGAGATTATTCAAGATATTTTTCTGATTTTTCGCAACATGGTTAATTTTGTATTTTGAATTAGCAGATATTAGGTTTTTTCTAATGCCTAGCGGCTCATTGACGTTAAATTTAATTATATTCTTTTTTTAAAATCTAAAATATTAACGAAAAATTTGAGCGTAGCAAGAAAAGTTTGCTATTTGTGCATGTTTTCATAAAAACGTGATTAGGGCTTTTTCTAACGAAGTGCAAATTCTGAAGAAAGCTAATATGTGATAGCATTAATATTTTTTCAGAAAGCTTCTATCATGTTTGTGTGTTAAATATTGTTTTTGACAATGTATTTATTAGGTCACGTAATTTATTTAAAAAAAATCAATAATTATCAATAAAATCCATCTAAAGTTTTAAATAACTTTTCACTATAAACATTAACTAAAACTAAAAATCAAAATTAAAATAAGACTAGGGCTAATGCAATAAATAATCAATAATACATACTGTATATAACACTAAGACAGTTGCTTCATCCGAAATCATTTCTTATATATTTATGAGTCAACTTTTAAGAACCTGTCACAACCCAGTGTATATTATGTGAGCACAGACTTTAAACGTCACGCCTAACAGATGTTTTAAATGCTTATTATTTCCGAGAAATGTAAATAGCTTGGAAAGCATAAAGCATACGTCTATTTCACTGTACTAAATATTTGGCTAAAATCAGGAAAACTGTCCCATCTGTATTTCATAACAATAATTTAAAACTTTATGTAATGTTCTTATATTTTAATACAAAAAGATTATATTTATAATTAAATATTTGAAAAAAATTAAAATTAAAATACAAATGTTTTTAGTACTATTTTTTGCAAGTCATATTGAAATTGTTCTCACTCTTTGATACAATGAAATTTCTCGGATGGCTACTAGCGTTAATGTCATGCTGCATTGCAATAAGCACAATTTGCAATAAAGTCCCAATCTGCTATATATACCCTCTTTATAATAAAAATCAGAAGTCGGATTGCGAAATCACAACTGTTAACTTTCCCGATTTTCAAAAGATTGTATCACCACCAAAACAAGTAGATGTAGGTTTTTGCAGTAACCCATTAAATTCATCTGGTGCAACAAGACGATTACTCCTAGACATTATAACTGAATACAATAACGACGAATCAGAGGACTTTCTCGGATTCCAAGTCTTTATCTGTAAAGTGCGGACAAAAAATGTTTGCAAAACTTTTAATGTAAAAATTAGCAAAAATATTTTGGAAGGAGAGGTGGTTACCAATGTGGAAATTCCGATTGATCTAGAAAATAATGCAGAATACAGCTTAGATGTGTTTGCTGCTCCTTTTTTACTTTCATCCATGGGAGAAGCAAATGATTTATTTCACAAACAGATTTTTACGAATTTTACAAAAGCTCATAGAGATGAAATCGAGTGTGGTTATCAAATTTGTGATACTACTCCAGAAAATTTTATGCTGCACCCAGTTTTGATTGTTGTCTATATTCTGTGTTGTATGGCCCTGATCGTCGTGATCATAGGCGTATGCGAAATATTTTTCCGCAAAGGGGAATGTAGAAGTGCAAAAAACATTACTAATCCTGAAGCTGATTCTCCAAAATGTAAAGAAGTTATTAACATCACTTCTGATAACGAGATGCTAAAAATTGAGCAAAACTCGGAATCAAAAAAATCTGAAACGAAAATATAGAAATGTAGCATTATATGTATAATTTAATTCATTGTTTGTATATATTTTTTTAACATTGAACTTCAATATATAATTATAAGGACCATTTTAAAAATCAAGAAAAGTATGAAGCTAATGTATAGAAAAATAGCATTATATATATTTTAATTGATTGTATATATTTTAAAATTGAACTGCAATGTAAAATCATGAACAAAGTTTTCAGAAGACCATTCTTATTAAAATATTTTTACGATTTTTCAAGATATTTTTCTGATTTATAGCGTGCAAACCATAAAATATGCCTCCATTTCACTGCTTAAGCGGAATAATGAAATAGTGTAGCATAATCTTCAACAAAAAGACTCGATTTAACACAAAATCAAAAGAAAAAGAAAAACATAAAACTCAAATAAGAAACTCGAATCATTTTATTAAAAATTAGCCTCTAATAATTTTGCCAAAATTGTAAAAGCAAATATCGGTCGCAACTCTTTTGACAAAACCGGTGTGGACATTAAGCTCCGCATTGATTATAACTTAACAACGGGTTCACGCAGAAGATAATTACGTGGACATCAAAAATTGGTTAGCGACTGGTACCTGCTTGATCGGTAAACATATTTATTAAATTTTATATAAATACAACCTAAGCACTGTAAAATTGAGGGAAATTTACCATTTAGTGGTTTACTCTTAGTTCATCGGGTTATTTAATTATTATACGATGCAAAGCTAAGGTGATCGAAGGCTGCGTGCAAGGGCATACTTAGATGGATTTCAGCTTCGATAATTAAATGCAATTAGGCTATGGCTAGGTATAGGAATGTTTTTCTCTATCGCTTAGCTCGCCACCGTTCGCTTGTGTGACATAGAGTAATGAATGCTCAAAAGGCGAGAAGCCACCGTAAGGATGATTATGATAATTATTACTAACGCTATTTTAGATCGAAATTATTGACTTATAAGAGACCGTCCAGAGGATGGACGACCTTGGAAGTCAAAGCTGTGGAAATATGATGCTGATTATGCATACCTCAAAATTATTCAATAAGAATTCGTTGAAAATTCTTCCAAAATTGAGTGATTTTATATTCTCTTATAAACGCAATTAACATTTTGGTTGCAGCAACAGTTTTGTGACATAGAGGCGTAGCATGGACGTTGCAACGAACTCGTAGCTTGTACGTGATCATTACCATCACAGCAACGTTGTAGGAATGTTGAATTTGCAACATATAATTTATCATTATTAGCGAATCATTTATTAACAATGAATATTAAAAAACCACGAACGTATACCATTATAATAAATTATTTAAGATATGGCAGACAAACTGCTTTGCACAGATGCATATCACAGTGTATACCGCAAATAAATACACACAATACAATATGTGTATCAAAGAAATATCAATTACTAGCACACAACAGCAAANTTTTTTTTATATATATACAAAATATAAGCCATAGTGATCACTGACTATTATACCAAATTTTGGCAATTACAGTCTTGCTTAGCAATTTTTGACAAAATGTGCAGCGTGTATTTGATAAGACAATTCCTAAATTTTATTCATTTTTTGTAATATGATCTCTTGCAATCGTTATCAATTTTGCTCAATATTGATTTCTTAATATATAGAAATAGTTTAAGAGGAAGTTTCAATATTTTAACAGTTGCAGTCTAAGTCTATGCATATGCCCTTTATTTTTAAATTTTGCTAAACTTTTATTGGAACGGTTAATGGCTTCAACATAGTAAGGTATGGGAATACTTTTAAATTGCAAATTGTATTTACTTATATGAAAATAAATTTAAAATGTATTGTTTATTAGCAATTCTATGTTAAGTGTTTCCATGAAATTAGAAATCCCAATGAATTCACCTTCCCTATCAAATAAATAAATAGTTCACAGACCCAATATGATGTAGTGAAATTGAATTTCTTTTTCTAATCAACCATAATTTTTATTTTCGTTTATTTGTTATCTGACTACTAGCCAGCTTACATTTATAATTTTCTAAAAAAAACAAAATTAACTTTTCATGTACGTTTTCGTACTCCCTACATGCAGAGTACCTTTTTAACTATCATCAATTTAATATATATATATATATATATAATCTATAATAAATCATTTATTTGAAAATGTAACTGTTACTGATTATATAAGAACCTTTATTAATTTTTATACAAAACACAAATTTATATAAGAAAAAGGTTTATTCTCTAGGGCGGCGATGATTTTTTTTCAGCAGAGTTTTTGTTCCACACACACACACTCGGCACCATAAACTCTCCCACGGACTGATATAGCTCGTTATGATCCACGCCTATTTCCCAAATCGTCTGTAGGTTCGATGGTAGAAATAGTGAAATTTTAGAAATTTTTTTTCAGCTTACACTTAACTTAAAAAAAAACAAAATAAACTTTTCATGTACGTTTTCGTACTCCCTACATGCAGAGTAAATTTTTAACTATCACCAATTTAGTATGTATAATCTATAATAAATCATTTAATTAATTATGAAACTGTTACTGATTATATAAGAACCTTTATTAATTTTTATACAAAACACAAATCTATATAAGAAAAAGGTTTATTCTCTAGGGCGGCGATGATTTTTTTTCAGCAGAGTTTTTGTTCCACACACACACACTCGGCACCATAAACCGCTCCCACGGACTGATGTAGCTCGTTATGGTCCACACCAAAATCGACTGTAGGTTCGATGGTAGAAATAGTCCAGGAACATCATTCTTAAAAAGTTTTCGCCGTGGAAAAGATTCTTTCTTGAGTCTATTTTAATTTCATTTGCATATTTATAACAGACAAGAAAAATACTGAAGAAATAATTAATTCTTTTTAAAGATTCTATTTTCATGGATATATTTATAAATTTGTGTATTCTTAGTAGATTCCATGTACATATATATGTATTAAAATGGAATGTAAAAACTTTTTGTATGGACTTGGGAAAAATTTCATCTCTTTTAAATTTGGATTTATAAATTTTTTTGTAAAAATTTAATGGAAGACATAACTTCAAGTAGGGTTGCACCGAAATAAAAGGCAGATTATACCACTAAAGCATCACTTCCTTATAGAACAGTAATTCAATGGAACTTGATTGTTTACAAACTAGTTTTACAAAGGAAAACAGCAATCGGAAAGGTATGGATAGTACGCATTCTTGGTAAAGCAAAGATTTGTTTTTGGTTTTTGGATTTTTTTTCTCTGAACTGGGACTTAAGCGGAGAGAGAGAGAGAGAGAGAGGAGAGAGAGAGAGAGAGAGAGAGAGAGAG
>CABFPE010000135.1:336914-351361 GCA_900660155.1 Hofstenia miamia | reverse complement strand
GAAAACACGAGGTGCTCATTTTGTTTCCATAATTCTGTGTTTTTTTCATGCTTTGAACAAGGAGGGCTGCAGTTATGCGTCAACCAACTGTAACAACTTTTCTTCAAATTCATTTGAATGGATATAATGGGATGTTATATAAGGTAGGTTATTTTGTGACAGCAAAAATTACTTTTTATTTAAATGATTTACATTCATTTATTGTAAAATTGAAATATTCTTCAAATATAGAAATTGTCAAAAATCAATACCTAGACTGGTCAGAAAATTGATCCAGACCAGATCAGATTTCAGATAATATTGATCTGATTTTGATTTATCCTTAATATCATTAAAACTGGTTGTTCTTAGTCGAAATATGGCATTGAAATTATTGTTAAAATTGCTTTGAACCTGTAGACTAGGCCTACTCTTTATCTTACAAAAAAAGGTCAATTAAAAATGGGCTAATTTTCTTCTTGTAATAAAACTGTTGTTAAAAAATTTAGAAAACCCTTTGTGCTTTTAGAATTTGTCAAATTTTAGCTTACCATAAATATCAAATAATTTATATATATATATATATATATATATAATACACTTAAGAACAATTCATATGATGCATGACCTTCAAGGCAATAGCCAGAGTTGTCTAAAGATGAAAATTTCCAATTATTTCTGCATATATCCTGAATACAATATGTGAGTGAAAATTAATAAGACTTGAGACTGTGTATTGTGTGAAACATGTGTGCTATGGGAATTTATAGTTTATTGTATAGTCCTGACTAAATTGAAACTTACAAAACTTAAAAAGTATTTGTGAGCATTAAGTAAAGATTTGGAAAGTATTTATGAAAATGTTTGCAATTTATACAAGCATCTTCAAAATTTCACACAAAATATTCAAATATCATTTACAAAATTAAAAATATTCAAATATCATTTGCAAAATTGAAAATATTCAAATGTCATTTACAAAATTGAAAATGTTCAAATGTCATTTACAAAATTGAAAATGTTCAAATGTCATTTAAAAAATTGAAAATATTCAAATGTCATTTACAAAATTGAAAATTTTCAAATGTCATTTACAAATGTTGAGTTGTCATTCTTGTGAAGAGCGTCTATTGCCTAAAAAACAATGAAAATTTTAAACTTAAAGTAGTATTTTACTAGAACTTCTTTTTTAATAATAAGAGTTAAAGCAAATTTATTGCAATATAAGTAAAAACAAAATGAAAAACAAAATAAAAAACAAAGCAAAACAAACTGAAAAATATGCACTATTAATTAAAGGGCGTACATTTTAATTGAATTTAATTGGTTTGATATTCCTAATAGGGATTGTTTGGATAATAAATGTTCTTTAATTTTTCGTTGGAAATGCTTATGATTAAGTTTCATTTGTATTTTGGGATATAAATCATTACATAGTTTGGAAGCTTTAAAAGAAAATGAATCTTGATGATTAATACAAATACGTAATTTGTGACTTCTATCACTGATTTTGATATAATTGCTTAAGAAATGCAAGTATTTGAATTATGTACATATTTGGGTGTCATACAAAGCGTTTGATAATGATTTAGATGCAATGGTGCAATAAGAAGGTTACCATCTTTTATTAAATTACTCACTGACATATCCTTATCAATATAATTCAGAGTTCTTAATGCCCAATGGAATATTTTTCAAATAGCTTAAATTATTATCTAGTGCTAGACTCAAAAGCAGATTTGCGGTATTTTTTGATTAATTTCTTTGTGCCATCATAATTGGTCCAATTAGTGTTAATTGGTTCCAATTGGGTGATCTCAAACAAATGATTCATGTTTGTGACCTGCAGCTTAATTAATTCAGAGTGGTGTGTTTGATTAACCATGGGACATGTGGTTCACTTTATTTAAAATTTTTTGAATTTTACAAATCCTTTCCTTTATAGTGCAAGGATTGGGTCAATGTTTCACTATAATTTTGGTAATGATTCTGTCATTAGAGAAACATGCACGCTTTCTAGAGAGTTACATAGTGTTTGTATTGATTTTTTATACTTATTGTAAATTTAATACTAATTATTTATTTTTACACATTAATATAGGAATACCCAAAGAAATGTCCTTTTTTTATTAAAAATGGGGAACATAGGTATATATTAACTATCACAATATTCAATGTGTAAATATCAAATATCCATGTTCTAAAATTTAATTTCAATGTAATTGGCTCCCTTCTGAATGACTTCTTTCAAATCAGTTCGATATTTAGCCAAGCTCTGTCGCAGTCTGACGAATGTTGGGTTGGTTTTATTCAACATCTTGACCCATTTTCAAACCTGAACTAGTGTATGAGAGGGAAATTCAATGTGCATCTCCCCATCTATCCTATAAAAACTGACATCATCTAAAATTGTCTTTTTGTCTTATTAAGTTTACATAGTTTATTAATAGAAGTAACTTTACATAAATGATTAAAAGTGGGATCCCTTTATTTTTCAATTTAATAATTTTCTTGCTACACATCCCACTGTTTAGACTCTAAGTGAATTATTAAAACAGCCTCTAGCAAACCTTACTGTTTCATATGAATAAGGTTGTTTTATGGATTACTTTTTTGAAGAAATTCTTTTGAGCAATGTAAATGAATTACTGAATTATTCTAATACGTTGAAAAGTTTTCTATTTTCTGTTTTTAAATTTATACATGAATGCATTGTACATACTGTCCATGTCCAACCTATTTCCATCCGTTGTCGGGATTTTGTGCACAATTTTAGGAATTTCAAAAATAAAAGAAATAGAACATCTTTATATTCAATCAAATACGATTTAATGCATAGGTGAAGGTTAAAGGACTTACTTTTTTTCTCGATGATTTAATGTATATCAACATATTGCTGATTGACAGTTTGGAAATGAGGTAGTCTATAGAATATTATACTAATAATATAATGACTAATATTATTTGAATGATATCCATATTTATAGAACATTTACGTAATATACGTGTTTGAAAAAGGGAATTTATATATTTTCCAAGCAAAAAGCAGTACATAATTTTTTACGCTTGCTTTAAGTATTGGGATTTCTCCTATCCCTACAACTTATGCTTCAGGATTCGGGATATCTCATGCAAATTCTGGATACTTCTGCATAATCAGAATAGTTTGTATTATAGAACAGGCACATAGGCCTAAGGCTGTGTTTGTAAATTTAGTGGAGGTTTAACACTATAGAAGAAATTGATTAAATCTGATTAAATGATAAATGAATTGTAGCACAATTTTGTAGCAGTAAGCATTGTTTTCATAGTTCTAGTATGTAAAACTAAGTGGGGTATGAAATTAGCCCAGCCTTTGTCTACCCTAGAAACTGCTACTCATGACCTTCAAATTCAATAAATTCATTTGATACTACCATATTTACCATATTTATTTTGAACAAACTACTGTTGTTTACAGTGTGTGGTCAGTTGTTTGATTGCTCCTGTAAAATTCAATGTTTAATGCTAATGTCAATAAATGTAATACATGCAATCAATGTATTAAGAACGTTGATAATATTTTCGTATGTGCCATCTGTGCCATGAAGATGCACTGGTCTGGCAAATGTACTGGATTTGAACCTGATGTACTGCAGGCTTTGATCAAAGTAGGAGACAATGTGATTACTGTTTGCAATAGATGCGTTGGTAATGGCCAGAAAGATGCTATTTTGGTGGACCTTGCAGCAAACTCCTCTCAAACCAAGTTTAACAAGCCTCAAGTTCAAGAGTTGTGTAAAGACATTATCGAAGTGACGAAGCAGGATTATCCTATCGTGAACGCTGCTGAGGCATTTTCCCACAATTACAAGGTCTGTGTTCGAATTAATGGCATCAGTGAACCTAAGGTAAATTCTCGGGCTGATCGACTTGATGTGGAGATGAACAGTGTCAAAAGTGTTCTTAACCATATTAACAAGAACGATATCCACATCAAGGATGTTCGGCGCATCGGAAGATATGCCCCAGATCGTGTTAGACCTCGAACGATTTTACTAACTTTGGGAAGTACTTGGGAGGTACGCAGGGTTATGTCAAAAGCGCACTTACTCAAGGATTATCGTGATACTGTTTTTATGTCGGCTGACGTATCTAAAGAAGAAAGGTTGCACGAAATCAAATTATTAAAGAAACACAAGCAATTAATTGATGATGGAGTGAACAGGAAAAGGCTAAGAATCAGAAACAGATCATTGTTCTTAGATGGTAAGGTAGTTTCTATTGATGATTGACTTAAGTGCCCTGTGACCAAGTATAAAGAAAAAAGTAAGGTTTTTATTCCAAAGATTTTCCTGAGTAATGCTCAGTCCATTAGGTATAAGACTGACGAACTTTACGATATTGCTGACAGACATCGTCTTGATTTATTACTTATTACTGAGACTCATCTTGCTTTTAATATTCCTGATTTGGCTGTAAATATTCCTGGTTTTGCCATTGAGCACAATGATAGGACTAAGTCTGAGGTGGGCAAGACAGGAGGAGGAGTAATGATCTATATTCGTGACAACCCAAGAATTGTGTGGGGCAAACAGCTTTTTTACGTTGACGATACCAATATAGAATGTCTCTGGATATGAGTGCAGCCCATTAGAAGCCCAAGATTTATTAATGGTTATATAGTGGGAGTTCCTTATCATCCCTTTTGGGACAAATTGAGGAGTTCTTGCATGAAACAATATCTTCGTGAATGCTTGGACCAGATAAAGCTGCGGTTTCCTCAAGATAATTATTATCCTCACTGGTGATTTTAATGATCTGAATACGTCATTTTTGTCTAGAGAATACCAATTGAGACAGGTTGTAAAATTCGCTACTTTTGNGACAAATTGAGCAGTTCTTGCATGAAACAATATCTTCGTGAATGCCTGGACCAGATAAAGCTGCGGTTTCCTCAAGATATTATTATCCTCGCTGGTGATTTTAATGATCTGAATACGTCATTTTTGTCTAGAGAATACCAATTGAGACAGGTTGTAAAATTCGCTACTTTTGTAAAAAGACTTTGGATAAGATTTTTGTAAGTCGTAATCTTTGGGAAGATCCCATCACCCTGCCTAACTTAGGAGGTTGCAAACACGTTTCTGTTGGGTTAATCAAAACTGGTATTACAGCACCCAGAACAACAGTCACTTCTTGGAGGAGAAATAAGTCTGAAGCAAACAAATTATTTTTTGGTAAGCTATTGGTTACTACATCTTGGAGTCTTGTTATAACCGCAAGCGATTTTCCTAGTGCCTGGCAGCAATATGTTGTATTCCTAATGAGCTGTTGCGAACATAGTTTTCCACTGACTAGATACCAGTCCTTTTCAAATGATAAACCTTGGTTCAATGGCCATCTCAGGAACCTTATCAATAGGCGTCATGTGGCATTACAGAAGGGTGATTCCACCACTTTTAAGAAACTACGTAATCAAATTGCTAGAATTATATCGTCAAGGCGTCGTCTGTTTTATACTAACAAAATTAAAAATCTGAAGAATTCTAATCCAAGAATATGGTGGAAGTCCGTAAAAAGTTTGGCTGGAATGGCTCAAGAAAAGAAAAATTGTCTGCCCTTAAGCAACTCTCTTGCTGGTTATGCACCAACTGATCTGGCATCCTTCATAAATAATGAGCTTACTAGCATAACAAATAAATTTCAGCCAATTACTGATAGCGATCGTGTTTCATTTTCTTTGAGTGATACACCTATCCAGGTAGACACTTTTGAAATTTATAGAAGACTGAGCGCTGTTAAAATTGACAAGTCTGCTGGACCGGATATTAATGGTATCTGTCTACCTAGTTGGATACTGAAAGATTATGCTTGCGAACTGACTGAGCCAATTACTTTATTAGTAAATTTATCTCTTAGTCAAGCATGTGCAACACCTTTTGCTTACGCTGACATAGTTTGTCTTCCGAAGAGAAATCCCATTGAGTCGGTGTTTTCTGGTATACGCCCAATATCAATTACTAGTCAGATATCCAAACTTATTGAAGACATATTAGAATATGAGTTGAAACCGAAAATCTTAAAAGTTCTTGACCCAAAGCAATTCGGTGCAGTACCAGGTAAATCCACTGTTCTGGCGTTGGTAGAGCTACTTCACAAATGGTTTGAAAGTTTGGATGATGGCAGTAAATTTATACGTGTTTTTCTCCTAGATTTTACCAAAGCCTTTGATTTGGTAGATCACCGTGTGCTTAAGAGTAAACTTTTAGAGATCAATTTGTCTAGCCATTCGTTAAATTGGATATTGTCCTTTTTGACAGGAAGGAAACAAAGGATTCGTCTGCCCGATGGTACATTATCGAGTTGGAATGATGTTTTAGCTGGGGTGCCTCAAGGGACCAAATTAGGTCCTTGGCTGTTTATTCTCCTCGTAAATAGTTTGCTGATTGATTACGAGATGCGTCTGAAATACGTCGACGATACTACTTTTTGGGAAGTAGTAAAGAAATCAGCGTCAGGATGTGGCATTGATACACTAAGACAGGTAGTAAACTGGTCAGATGAACACAATATGGCATTGCATCCAAATAAATCCAAGGAACTCACTATATCTTTCTTGCACAATTTTACCCAACCTGCTTTACTTGAATTTGATGACATCATCGTCAATCGTGCCGACCCTGTGAAACTACTAGGCGTTTTTTTACAGTCGAACTTGAAATGGTCAGAAAATACAAATCACTTGGTGCGCAAGGCGTCCAAACGTCTACATTTTCTTAAGCTTTCAGTTCACAATGGTGTTACCCCTGATCACGTCTACACTATTTACACTTCCACCGTGCGACCCCTCTTGGAATATTGCGCTCCTTTGTGGCATAATCAGCTTACACAAAGTCAACGTGACAATATCGAACGTATACAGCGTCGAGCTTTCAAAATAATTTTACCCAATTTTTGACGTATTCTGAAGCACGTGAAAAACTGAGTTCACCTACACTGTTTGATAGAAGAGAAATTATATGTGGCAAATTATGGAATAATATTCAGAAGTCATCACACCCTCTTCATTACCTTGTTCCTCAGGCACGAACCCATCTTTATTCTTTGCGCACTCAAAGTTCCCACGATACTTTTGTTAAAACATATAAGAAAGGGCGTTTCATGATTCATACGACATAACCTACAGAGTTTTCTGTTATGCCCCCCACTTATTTTGTTCTTGTATAATTTTTGTGGTGTATGTACGCATGCCACTTTGACCCTTTGTTCACCGGCATTGTTGCAAAATACACACATTATTATTATTATTATTATTATTATTATTATTATTATTATTATTATTATGAGCGCCGCTGAATACCAGTAAATTTCGATGCCTCTGGTATTCAGCGGCGCCGTGCGATTATTAGGCCTGTATCCAATCAAATTGGCTGAAAATTTGTAGCCATCTAGCTTAGTATATTCGCCAAAAGTCACGTAAATTTCAGCGTGGTGGCGTTGTTCAAACGTGAGAAAAACGGCTTTCAAGTTTTCGAATTTTAACTATTATAGTGGCGCTGAATACAACTTTGTTTACATTCTTAGCGCCGCTGAATACAAATTCAGAACTATTATAGCGCCGCTTAATACAAAATTGTACTATTATAGAGGCGCTTAATACACACATTTTTATTTTGATTATTATATTGATGGACATCATCTCAGCATGTTAACTAATCATGTAATAAGTTTTAAAACACAAATATAACTAGTCCGTCAAAAAGTAGTGAATCAATGCCACTTGTGCACTACTTTGGGTTTTANTATATATATATATATGTACATATACATAAATTTATTAATTTCTTGAATTCCTCTGCCTCAGGACAGAAACCCAACCCTGATGAATAGGTGGTAAGTAACCAATCAGACACATGTAGACACATGTACACAGACGATAGTGTAACAATATTAGCTGGACTGGTTTCTGCTGTTGTCAGTTGCTTATAGCTAGCAGAGTCAATTGCTAATGAAAGAGCAAACTGAAGAGTTTATGGTGCGTCATCTCAATGCAATCACTCATTCTGATCAAGCAAGGAATTGCAAAGGCAGATTGCACTGCTTAGATCAGCAGATGTACCAAAAGATGTTGAGGAAGTAATGTAATTAGCTGTTGTGTGTTCTTTCACTGAGCAAATTCCCAGACCAGTAGGACAAATTTGTAATTGTGCTTGCAACTGGGCATTCTCTATCAACTTAATTATAGTAGAATCTATTAGTTGTTCTGGAAGAAAGCAAGCAGCAATATGGATAAGCTTGCAGAAACTACCACACATATACAGGAATGAAAGTGCTTTTGAGGATCTTCTAAGAGTGGCAAGTGTCTTTAAAGTTGCTTTGTTGATGAACACCAAGTATTTCAAGATTGGACATCTAATCTTATGAAAACTTTTACAAATATTTCGCATTTCTTCAAATGGATTATCAATCATAATCATTCAGTTGAATTCTTTTTGAATAATTCGTATTATTTATATCTACATATAATAAATTTGTATTATAAATACATATGTGTGGTATCTCATTAGATTCTGAAGAGACGAGTAATGTGTAGTAAAACAACTACAATCATGAAGTAAATGTATGGAATAAAAACTCTTTAAATATATCATATATGTGATAAACACATGCAAATATCGTAATATATTTACATTAAATCAAATTTGTTACTTAGAATTTTTAGTTCCATAAATATATTTGATTGAATTTTTGTGTTATGGATTACTAAGCAAAAGCTACCTAAGATAAGTCAATGAAGAATATTGAAATTACACAGGATAAAAATTCTAGATAAACTGTAAATACCAATAAACTTATTTACTTTTATGCTGGTTGGCATAACTGATACAAGTGACAGAATTGATTTCCTATTTTAAAATAAAAATGTCTCCATTGTGAATGTACAATCCATTCTTCAAGTTATTATGGCCATGACTATTTGTTTTGCAATTTACCATTTTCTTTTTAACTTGACAATTTAGCAAAAAAATAAGTGGTACTATACATAAACTTTTTGAAAGTTGCCTGTAAATGAGTCATAAGTAAAAATGTACACTTCAATGGCATTAACATACTTAGTGTAAATGCTTACAGAACTAAGACTATATTTTTATATTTGTTTGTAATCATGTAGACAATGATAAATGGCAACTAGCAATCTTTTTAACTCTATAACCTATTTTTTATTAATTTCAAATCATTAAATATACATGAACATAATAAAAATTTACATCATGAAATTTTTAGGAAACTAAATAAAATGGCAAGTTCAACCGATATTGATTTCATTTGCAGAAGCAGTTCTCCTCGTGCTCTTTCCCATATTATACCAAATGAAGAAAACCTGCATGATATTTTATATTACAATGCAGAGGATGCTGTCTTTTCCTTACGATCACACACAAAAAAATTGCTTCTGATGAAAACAACAAATGAAGATACTGTTGAAATATGTCTTGCTGAAAATTCCGATTGGTACCTGTGCTCAGGAAATAAGTTGGCTTTATTCCCTAATAAAAATATCATAATTGTTTTCGTGAAAAACTTTATGTTTGAAGTAGATTTAGAGCTAACTACAAAAAAAGAATTTAGCTTTTCCTTTATAGAAACGAAAAATGTAAACGCAATTTGTTCAAGTGGATGTGATGATGACTTGTTTGTATTGTCTGATATTGGTTTCCTATACATTTATAATGTAAGGACAGATCAGATAAGAAAACTAAGGACGCGATCATCTGGTTTGTCCTATTTGTCCGTTTCTGAGAATCTTAAATACTTGGCAATTACTAGCAGCACATTAATTGTCTTATATTCAATATATGATTGGAAAATCTTGCGTTTATTTGGGGAAGATGGTGAGTATCAGTACTTTGGTACTGCTTTTTTGAGTGAGAACATTCTTATTGCTGCTAATCAACGTATGATAACTTTGAATGAGGATTTCGAAAAAACTAGGCATGAATATTCATTAAAACTATTTAATATAAACAATGGAAGATTACTGAAGAATATTGAAAATTACACTGATAATGAAAATAGAGACTGTGCAGCAATTGATTCACCAAGGCTTATATCTCAGTGCAATGAAAAAGTTTTCATTTTCAGCAATAGAACTTATTTAACTAAAATCTGTAAAATAGAATTTAAATGAAAATGCATAAATGTACAAAGTAATTTTGATTTGTTACCACACGTGCTTCAATAATATATATTTTGTGATATTTAGTAGCATGTGCTTAAGTTCTTAACTTCCTTAAAGCAAAGCTTTTCTTGCTAAATGTTTTGCATTAAATATTGGAAAAAAACCAGGCAATATCACTCAGCTGCCTATTTTTAGATTTTAATTCAAAATTGTGACAAACCATGTAGCATTTATCAATGACATATAGTCATCCCCTGCATATACTGTTTATAACTCTAAGCATGATGTTCCCTACTCGTAGACTTTCAACATATACAGTTGGTCGAAAATTCCTGCAAATTATATTGCCACAATTAAATTTGTGAATTCCCACCATGTGGCTTATGCCACAGCTGGTAGTTGTTTATGTGATACTTATTTTCAATTATTAATTTTTAATTACTTTTTTAATACATATTTGCAATAAAACTTTGGTTTTTAACAACAAATGGTTGCTCATTCATTTTCTTTGTAATACCAAAGACAATTTTGTCTAGCTAAATTTCTTTTTCTTTGAGGAAAAGCCGCGAGTAGGTGTGAGGGTACAAAAGTGCATCGCCCTTGTGATCATATGTCCAGTTCTTCCGAAGATCAGTTACTATTGGCATTGCTTATCATTTAGCTAAATTCAATGGCAATAACATTTCTCTTCTGCTTTGGCCATAAAGATGTAGTGCTCAAATCTAATCAAATTTTAATGGTAAATTTCTGTTTCACATGCTCGATGCTTAGTTTAATTCTTCCTCTTGCTGATCATTATTCTAAGTTACTCATGCAAGCTGATTAGTGGTTTTTTTAGACTTTCTCACAGTTTGTGCTTACTCACAGTTGTTTTTATGCCTCATACTATAGATTTTATTTATGTTCTATTACAACTATAACACTAAACCAGTCGATGCTACAATATTTATATAAACATATAGAAAAAATTAGTGACGTCATTACAACTGTTACAAGATGGCGTACAGAATTTTCTTGAAATCATATAGAAATTGAACAAAAATTGTAATTACTACTTGAATAAAGATTGAATTAAAAATTGCAATGAGAGAATATTTAAGAATAATTCACAATAAAAATAATTGTTGAAGAAAATCATTTAAAAGATTTTGCAAAATTGTAGCCAATTAATTTTCCTTTAAAAATCTGAAACAATCTTGATTTTCATACAAAAATTATTATTATTGTGATGAATAAAAATTGTAATGAAAGATATTTGAAAACAAGTTTCTTCCAATCAAATTGCAATATTGAGTCTTTCAAATAATATCTTAGAATTTGTACTACAGTGATTTAAATGCATCTAAGGCAAAAAGCCTCCTTAAATTATTTAAAATTGGCAGATCAGATTTCTCATTGGAAAAATTATTTTGAAGCTTTCTGCATAGAAGATTGTCATTTCGTGAACAAACCAGTAGGTAACCTTGTTTTTGTTAATATAATATATGTAATATTAAATTTTTAAGTATTTCCGTCAAAAAATGATGCATAATGTAATTTTTGGTTTTAATTTTCAAATGATTTTTTTCTGCATTTATAATAATATTTTAATTAAATTTTCTATATATAGATAATTTTCATTTCTCATTTCTAAAACAATAATAATACTTTCTAAAACATAATAATATTTTATGCAGGTGGGCACAACTCATAGAAGTGACAGAATTGATTTTGAAGTCTTAAATCAAAAATGTCTCTATTGTGATTGTACAATCCATTCTTCAAGCGATTATGGCCATAACTATTTGTTTTGCAATTTACCATTTTCTTTTAAACTTGACAATTTAGCAAAAAAATAAGTGGTACTATACATAACATTTTTGAAAGTTGCCTGTAAATGAGTCATAAGTAAAAATGTACCCTACAATGGCATTAACATACTAAGTGTAAATGCTTACAGAACTAAGTATTTTTTTACTTAAGTAGCTTTTATTCTGTTTATCCTTGTACATTCTTTGTACTTACAGTCTGTAAATATTATTTACAAAATATATACAAATAGTGTACATAATATATACAAACATATTTACAAAACTGATATCTAGAGATATGTACAAATAAAATAAACAAAGCTAAAACAATAATTAAAATAAACAAAAAAAATCAGTTAAAAATAGGAAACAAAAATGACATATTCTAATATTTTCGCCATATATTCAGTTTGTTTCAATATCATAATTTGAATGGGTTGGCAAGCAGGTTTTGTTTTAGTAATTTTTTAAATATTTTTAAGTTAGGTGCATTACGTATATTAGAATCTAGTTTGTTCCATAGGCTACTGGTGTTGGTTGTAAACGAATCTTTCCAATATTTATTTTTAAATTTATAGTTATTAATGCATTTATTTGCTCTTTTGTTATAGCTGAGATATTTGTTGCAATTACAATTTCCTTTCACACACTTGTACATTTGAATCAGACTGGAATATATCATGATGAATGTGGGTGAAAGTATTGATTCTTTGTTTACATAGTCACCAACTTCATGTTTGCTAACATTAAACATTGTGCATATACACCATTTAAACATCCTATTTATTTAGATTTGCTGTTCTTGGCTGTCACAGTCGCCATGTAATATCCTCTACCAGGCATTATCACTGTTTATCTACTGTTACACTATAACATTAGCTGTGTTATTGCGGGTAAGAATTTACTTGTTGTTACTGCTTGACTAGTTTCTTCTGTTCACTTATGTAACCTAGAACTAACTGCTCACTTTTTAGGTGATGAAGCCATGTGGTAATCTCTATAACGATCTTCTGATGGGCATCTGCCTGAAGTGGATCTCCACATCCAGTTTCACTGTTCCATCCAATGCTTGAGTGCCACTTCTCAGCTCAATCAATATAGCTTATGTGTACCCTGCGTTAGCTCAGTGCTTACTCAAGACATGACACAATTCGACTTAAACTCTATTATGTGAAAGTGTTATATCAGTTTGCAACCTGAATTGTTACTAGTTGTTTGTTAAATATTACATGTAGCCATTACCAAAATATATTGGCTTATTTNTTTGTCAATTATCTCTTGATCGGCTAACAAGTTTCTTATTTTGACCAATATTAAATCTTGGTTGCATTTTTTGCATTTTACAAAAATAACTAAAGTTCATTTAACTAAATATTTACAATTAATTTCAATTAATAATCATTCGACGTTATTCAGCTTTTGTTATCTTTTTGGATGATGCTACACTATTTTGTGAAAGTGTTATATCTATTTGCAACCTGACTTGTTACTAGTTGTTTGTTAACCATTACATGTAGCCATTACCAAAATATATTGGCTTATTTAGATATAGTCTGTTCAAACAACTTCCTAACCTACATTTGTAATTTACTACATGTATGGTCACTTTATCAGTCAATTATAGGTCATTAATTTGGATCTAAAATAATATTAATATAATTCCTAGAGTTTGGTCATCCAACCATTTGCTGACAATTAATTATTTAATACATGTAGAAATGAAATGCTAGTCAGCTAATTGAGTGAAAAACCCCTATGCCTAACATATGTGCACTTTCGTGATCTGGCACAGAGACCCTAGAATCGTTCCCTGTGATGTATCCAGACAACTACTAAACACTGCTTGATTAGCTCGACATCATACTAAATAATCAACCTGTTAATATGAAACAAAATAAGAATTCCGAATAAAATTCTTTATCAAACTCTTACAATGTTTCAATCTATTTATAGTATTTCCAAAAGAAGTACCTGTCGATTCAAATTTGAACTTTCTGCCAAGATGGTGGCTGAAAATAATGAAAGTGTCAGTTAGTCAAAAAGTATTTTTATCGACAGACACAAATATCTCTTTTTTGACACATCTTGTTTCTTAGTTTCATATTACAAATAAATCTGAAATAACACTAATTGATTTAATTAAAATATTTTTAATCAACTTCTTTACGATCTTAATCTCTTTTTACGACGTTTGCAGCTTATTGATGATTTTATTTGGATGATGCTACATTAGTCGTCCCTTCTGTGCAATGCTTAAGCTATTCAATAGTATGCAGGCGTATCTGTAGTGACTTAACACAAATGCGTCAACAATTATTTTGCTTTTAGTTATCTGTTTAATTTGTTTTAGGTATTGTATGCCAGCTGCCATCTTTTTAATCTTCCTTTGAACAAACTTATCAAACTTTAAGCGCGTGTCTATGTCTACCTATAAATATGTACCAGAATCAGTTGGTTTGATTATTGGTGCATCATAAGATAGTTGGATCTTTACATTTTTTACTAGTGGCTTGTTT
>CABFPE010000135.1:315674-327491 GCA_900660155.1 Hofstenia miamia | reverse complement strand
ATTACATACAGCAGGTCGAAAGACTAGTCACACTCAGCTCAAGGGAGAACCAATATTCAAAGTATGATCTCTTTTCGCATATCTGCAAAAGGATGCCAGATAATATAAGGGCACAATTCGAAATTAAGTGCGATGTAGATGACAAGCTGGAAAGGATGATTAGAAAGGCAGTGGATATACAAGCGACGATCAAAAATAACGCAAGAATAAATGAAAAGGCAGCCTGGCATAGAGAAATGCCAACATGGAGGAACAACCTCAAGCCAAAAAACACAACGAAAACCTATGAGACTGACAAACAAGAAAAGACAATAAGGATAAAAACTAGAGATGGAAAGACGAAGAAGGTTCGCGAGAAAGACATCAAATGCTATAATTGCGGAAAGAAGGGACACAAGAGAGACGAGTGCCACAAACAGATAAATATGATTGGAGAAGAACAAGGGTACTTTGAAGAAGAAGATTTGATAGAATTGGAAGTAGAAACAAACAAAGAACCCCAAACTGAAGAGGAATCCGAAAACTAAGTGGAGCGCCAACTCCTAAAAACCGCACAGCAGTGATGATTATGGTGAACATGGACATGGTAAACACAATGACAATATCAGTAAATGGGATAATGATAAAAGCAACCATTGATACGGGAGCGGCAACCTCAATAATTACAGATGACTGCGCAAAGAAGTTAGGGTTCCTGAGAGAAGACCTCACTAAGTGCAACAAGAGGCTTATTAATGCGTCTGGCGAATATATTGATACTAAAGGAATATTAGAAGCAGTGCAGTTAAGAGTGGCAAACACTACGTTTGAACAGTCGTTGGTAGTGGTAGACACACATAATAACATGCTACCATACGAGATCATTCTAGGAGATGACTTCCTCATTAAAAACAAATGTGTTATCAATTATGCGGATAGAACGATCAAAGTCAAAGAGGAAGAGATCGAGATTGAAGAAGAACAGGGCAGAGAGAGAAAAATAACGTTTGAATTCCAGGAAGACATACATCTGCAACCGCACCAATGGAAAATGTACGAGATCGAAACAGAGGAAGCGATCACAGCCGATGTGATGATCTACGAGAATAAAGGGATAAATACTAAAAGAGTGTCAATGCCATCAAGCATATGTGCAGTAAAAAACGGAAAGGGCAAGATTCCAATTCTCAACCCAACAAATCAAAATGTAAATCTAAGGAAGTCACATATCAGGAGATTCGGGAAATATGTAAGATCAAACATCAGAGTGATCTGGAAAGCATTGGAGGACAAGGATGGAGCTGACGACTTGTATGGTCGATTTGAGGACTTACAAGTGGAAGCGCAAAGTACTCCACATGGCCGACTCGAGGGCGAGTGGACGAACACCATCCAAGTCGTGAGTACTCCCAAAGGCCGATTCAAGGGCACTGGGACGAAAGCAACAGAGGACGAATACAAGATCCCGGACATCGAGAGCGAAGACTACCAACACTTGGATGAAAAGGAGATACAATCACTAAGAAACATGCTAAGACGCCACAAACAAATATTTAACTATGGGGAAATAAGCGTAGGGCAAGCAATAGGGGAAAAACATAAAATAGTAACAACCACTGACAAACCGATAAAGCTCCCCTGCAGAAGAGTGCCCGAACAAATGAAGGACGAATACAATCGAATACTGGAAGAATTGATAGACAACAAAATTATACTACTGAGCGAAAGTCCCTATGCGGCACCAACGGTGTTTGTGAAGCAGGGAGAAAAGTACCGGCTATGCATAAATTTTTGGAAGTTGAACGAAGTAACGAAGAAGGACTCGTATCCTCTACCAAGAATAGAGGACATGTTGTACAAGGCGAGCAAGCACAAATACTTTACGACATTAGATTTATGCAAGGCATATTGGCAAGTGCGGATATACTTTTTGCTTGGTTGTGTAGTTCAATCGCAATTCATGTTTTGACCATTAGTCTATAGGCGTGTGCCCAGTAGTCTCTTTGTGAATCAAATTTGATGAGCTCAGAGATTATGGTTTTGTTTTGTGTTTGCTCTCCTGTGAATATATTCTGCACTTGCATGCACATTTCATAAAAAAATTCTGGTATGTCTTCCATTGTTGTGAGTGCCACCAAAACTATTTGTAGTTTTTTTATTTTGGCTATCATTAGTGTTTGTTCTATTTGTTTTTCAAGGTTGTGATTGAATTCTTTCTCTTTTAGTATATGACCTATTGTGAGGTTTTCTTTGTCTATGTTGATCTGTTCAATTTCAGCTATTTTGTCTTTAAAAGCAATAACAATGATATTGAACTTTCAAATTGTTTTGTGATTCATATATAATTACAATTTATCAAATAAATTTTCCATCATTCTATTGGTTTATAAAGGAAATATACTCTTTTATGTGTTATTTAATATTTTTTAAAAATTAATAATAAATAAACAAGAACAAAATGAAAAAATATCAATAATTACAATGTCTTTACAATGAATTTTTTAAATTTACAATGAGTACTAATAAATGATAATATACCTGATGGATTGTTCATTTGATGAACAAATTTATAATAGTGATTTATACAATCTGTAGAATTTCATATGGTTTTTAGATATCATTAGCCATGATCAAGTTAATTTTCCAAAGGTTGAGAAAGTAAGCAACTCAAAAAAACAGTTCATTTCATTGCACTCCCAAAACACTGTTTGTTTTCTACATGATACATTCACAGATTCAATAAAAGTAATAATTTCTTTACTTGTAGGGTTTCCATCTGTAAAGGCAATGTGATGAAAATTATGCTCATACCATTTGAAGGCCTGTTGTATATAATGTGAGAGACAATAAGGCATTTCCTTTGAATGTCAAAATGTAGAAATATATAACTCTTCACCCATTAAAATTAACAGTTTTTTAATGAAGTAAATACTATTGCAAAACTTAAAAAATAATGTATATAGATCAATAACTTTGCATAATTAACCAAATTTGTAGCACATGATAACATGTATTAGCATGTGGAACATATTTAAGGAGAACAGAACAGAAAACAGATTTTATAAAATTAACCCAAATGCAAGATATAGATGTACATTTATGTAAATTTACATATTTCTTAGTGTAAATCAAGTCTTTCTTACTTGGTTTTTAAAAAAATTGGAACTTTGAGAGATTTTTTTTTCCTGATTTGTATTTATTTTCATATTTTATTTACTGATTAGTAAAGAACTTCCAGCTTGTGTGATTGCATTGCATGAATTTTAAATGAATAAATGTATATTTCACTAATATTTTTATTAATATATTTTGAATAGTGTGGATGTACTGTATCAGTGGGTGCAATAACCATGGGCCTGTCAATATGCTATTGTTACTGAAAATTTAAATAAATTTACTCAAAATGTTTAATGCATTATGTATAATGTATAAACCTATATATTTTCATACTTATTGAACACGTATATGTGCCTCAACATAGGACCTTTTATAATTGAACCACGTAACACAAGAACCCATTTTTTGCTAATTGATTCAAAATGAGAAATCACCTTTTTTAGTTTCCATTTGTATTTTTGTTAATGTAGTGTCATTTAAACGATTCTTCATAAAGCAATGATCAAAAGCAGGATCATTTTCCTTGTTTTGCACCTAATAAGATGCTGTTCATCTTCACACAATTCTAAAGCAACTGATTTGACAATTTTGTCATTTAATGTGTTTTTCAATTATGTTTTACTCAACAAAACATAATTGCTTAGTAGATTTAATAAAGTATCTCATTTTGAAATTTAAATCTATTGCTTGTTCAGTTGTAATTACATTTTGATTACAAATGTACAATAGCTTAAAGAGATTTATTCAATTCAGAGTTAGCTGTTGTGTTAAATAATGTGGACAATCAAGTGTGCCACAAGAAACTTCTTAGGGTAGGGGCAAAAAAATTTTTACACATGTGATATTTTAGAAACCTGTTTTTGTTGAAAAAAATATTTTATTTCAAAGCAATTTCTTTTTGAGTTAACTTAATCATTTAATTTTAAGCAAAAAATTAGATGAGATTTTATTTTTCAAGTATTTTGATTATATGAAGTAATGTGCTAGAGTCTGATTTAATTCCCCATCACGTGTGTAAAAATATAAGAATGTAGGCTTTTGGTTTTGTATTTTCTGCCACTCAATAATATTTACCACATCAGTAAGTATGCACTTTGTATACTTCATTTTGTAGCATAATCCATCACATAAGTGCTGGGAAACAAAAATCAAAAAGGAAAGAAGAAAGATGATTAGAAAATTAATTAAGCAACTTAGTTGATGGTATTTTGATAACTAAAATTTATAAATTAAATATAAAATTGTACAAGGAAGTACTTGCCAATCAATTAATTTGTTAGAAAACTGAGAGCAAAATTGCTTCTCATTATTTTTAGTCAACTAGGCAGAAGTGTCTTAGTTATATAAAATTCAAATTGACAGGTACTTGTTTTGATTAAAAGTATAAATAGAGAGGAAACAATGTAAAAATTGGTATATTCTTCAGAATTCTTATTTTGCTCTTAATTATAGTTTGATTAAATAATAGAAATCTCAAGCTAAATGGTTTGTGCTTAGTAGTGGTCAGGATCCCATGATGGGAATGATTCAAGGTTCTTCACTCCTGATTTCATGAAACACATTTAGGTTAAATAAATGGCTAAGAGTTTTTCATCTCCCATTTAACTGACTATTGATTGTTTGTCACCATGTACTTTACAAGAATTCAAAAACAGCTAGTTAGCCAAACATAGGCTATATTAACCTTTTTAAATCTAAATTGTGGATGATAATGTGACTGATAATGATGCCATTTATTATATTAAGTATCTTTTCTAAATGTTGGCTAGGAAGCTGCTAGGTATCTGTTTAATTAAGTAATTTGAATGCAAATAGTTTTTTGGTTATTGCAATGTTTTAACTATGTTAACTTGTTAATGAACCAAGTAGTGCTGAAAAAGGTTGCATGAAACTTAGGTCAATGCATTTATTAGAAATGAAAAACAACATCACATAATACAAAGAGATTGTAAGTCATGTTGTGTCTGATCATTATAAGCACCATCATAGGTTAGGGTATACACAATAAGCCTTCTTTGAAGTGAGTTTCAGAGGTTCATTAAAGGATTTGGATTACTGGATCTGTTGCAGATAAAGAGAACAGCTTCAGGTGGATGCACACAAAACAGGACAACTGCAGAGAAACCAAACTTCACCTAAATAGTAATTGTTTGTTAATCTATCTGCTAATAAATGCTAAACAAGGAATATTATTAATTCATAAAGCAGTTGGGAACAAGTAGCTCCCTTCCTGCCAAACTGACGGAGAACCAAAGGACTAGATTTGGACAACCTGATGTGGGGCCTTGTTAGAGATGCTATAATTTCAAATTGAAGTAATTTTCAAAATCCACTACTTTTTGTAGATTTTTTTTGCTGCTTGGTTTTTTTAGATTTTTCTAATCATTTCTCTTGCATTATCCTTAATGCTGATTTGTCCTTTTTGAGTTATTCTTCCCAGGAATATTATTTTTTCTTTTAGTATGTCACACTTGTTTCCATTTATTCATAGTTCAGCTTCTTTGAGTATGTTTAGTGTTCTGTCTATTTTCTGTATATGTTCTTCTATGCCATATTGATTTTTGCAGCTTTCATATTGGCAATAATTAAGGAAGTTTTCTGTTAGTAACTTGTAATTTTTCTTAGTTTCAGTGTCTAGTATTAGATAATGTTTGTACACTAAGCCTGATAGATATAGTGGAAGTTTTGCTGCCACTGCCTCTTGTGCGACCTTTCTATCCTTTAGTGTCAGCTCAAATAGTTGAAGCCACTTTTCAAAAGTAGGTGAGTGGCAGTCTATTTTTCCTGTGAATTTAAGTAAGTGTGCTTTGCACCGTGTTGTTTCTTCCTTTCCCTCTTCATATAAAAATGTTTTTTCAAGTTTCAGTTTTGTTTCCTTTTCCTGGTTGTTTTGTTCTTTTATTCTTTTTGTTACATCTAAGGTTATTTCCTTGATCATATTTTCTTTTTGCTTGATTATTTCTTCTCTAATGCGTTTATCTCTTTGTGGTATCCTATTTAGTGGTGGTTCTCCAAGCTCGAATTCAGAAGGTTCACTTATATAGGTATTGTGAATTTGTTTTATTGTTGGTTCTTCTTCTTCTTCTGACAATTTAATTATCATAAGTTGGTCTTTTAATTGTTCAATTTCTATTACTTGTATTTAGTTTTTTGATTAATTGTTTATTTTCCATTCCTATTTCCTTATACATGATTTCTCATTTTTTTCTTGCGTTTGATCATTGTTTGGTTTGCTTCTGCTAAACTTTGTGTTAGTTTTTCAACTTCTATTTGGAATAAATTCTTTTGATCTTCTAGTCTCATGCTCATGTCTGCTTTTAATTCTTCAATTATTATTCTCCTTTCTTGTTCTCTGTTCACTTTCATGATTTTTCTTCCGAATCTGGTAAATTTAATGGCACTCAGTTCCAGTGTTGTGGGGGTTTGCTATCTATTTATAAGCTTATGGTTGAGGCTTTGGAGGTTAACTAAATTACAATCAGCCAATTTGGATATAAAGCATTTAATATAACATCCCTATGGTTATTAATTCAGACTATTTAAAATTCATTACTACATAAAAACTGAGTTGACTAATATAAAAAAATGTAATTCCAAAGAATTTATTCCATCAACTTTCAGTTTTTTCTCTTAGCATTTATAGTGATTTTTACAAACACATTTATAATCAAAACAACTACCTGTCTCCTTATAACTTCTGGTAACCACATAATATTTCTGCGTGGCTCATCAAGGTAGACTAAAATAAACAAGGAGTGATTCATTCCCTGATTTTTGTCAAATAGATTGGCGACATGCATTTGTTCATACAATTGTTAAAATCAGTTTTTTAACATATCATATTAATTTAAATATTTTACTATTTCCTTTTTTTCTTTTTTTTCCTTTCTTGATTTTTGTTAATAAAATTATGCTACAATAATATGCTAAAATTACTGAAAACATAAAATTTAAATTTTTTTTATAATTATACAATTTTCTCAAAGTAAAAATCTAATAAAATTATTCAGTTGAACATAATGTAATATCCTTTACCAGGCATTATCACTGCTTGACCACTGTTACTATATAACGTTAGCTGTGTTATTGCGGGTAGGGATTTACTTGTTATTACTGCTTGACTAGTTTCTTCTGTTAACTTGTATAACCTAGAATTAACTGCTTACTTTTTAGGTGACGAAGCCATGTGGTAATCTCTACAATGATCTCCTAGTGGGCCTCTGCCCAAAGCGGATCTCCACATCCAGTTTCACTGCTCCATCCAATGCTTGAGTACCACTTCTCAGCTCAATCAATATAGCTTAAGTGTACCCTACGTTAGCTCAGGGCTTACTCAAGACATGACACAATTCGACTTAAACTCTATTGTGTGAAAGTGTTATATCACTTTTGCAACCTGAATTATTACTAGTTGTTCATTAAATATTATATGTAGCTGAAATATATTGGCTTATTTAAATATATTCTGTTCGAACAACTTCCTAACCTACATTTGTAATTTACTACTTATATGGTCACATTATCAGTCGATTATAGGTCATTAATTTGGATCTAAAATAATATTAATATAATTACTAGAGTTTGGTCATCCAAATGTTTGCTGACAATCAATTATAGAGTTTGGTCATCCAAATGTTTCCTGACAATCAATTATTTAATACATGTAGAAATGAAATGCTAGTCAACTAATCAAGAAAAAAACCCCTATGCCTAACATATGTGCAATTTCGTGATCTGGCACAGAGACCCTAGAATCGTTCCCTGTGATGTATCCAGACCACTACTAAACACCACTAGATTAGCTTGACATCGTAAAAAATAATCAAACCATTAGTGTGAAACAAAATAAGAATTCTGAATAAAATTCTTTATCAAACTTCTTACAGGGTTTTAATCTATTTATAGTATTTCCAAAAGAAGTACCTGTCGATTCAAATTTGAACTTTCTGCCAAGATGGCGGCTGAAAATAATGAAAGCGTCAGTTAGTCAAAAGGTATTTTTATCAACAGATACAAATATCTCTTTTTTGACACATTGTTTCTTAGATGCATAATACAAATAAATCTTAAGTAACACTAATTGTTTAATTACAATATTTTTAATCAGCTTCTTTTCGATCTTAATCTCTTCTTGTGACATTTGCAGCTTATTGATGATTTTATTTGGATGATGCTACACGCCCCCTCAGCTTGCGTTATTTTCAGCACAGCTCATTCTCCATGCACTAAAGTGTCCGCCTTCCGAATTATCACCTCAGCCTGCTGATCGGCCCATGTTGTTTTCTCGAATTCAGTTTGTTTTGTCAATTTCAGAACCGCCTCTCTTTCTGTTGTTACTACGTTGGCGTATTTCAGGAACCATGCTTCTCGAATATCTTCTGCTATCGGCGTTATTTCTCATAATTCGTTGATTGTCTGTGAAAAGATGTCATAGTATTTGTGATATAATTGTATTCCTTTTATCCCGATCATGAGTGTCATTTGCGCATCAGCTCTACTCATGTGTGCTAGATCTTCTCTAATTTGGTTGTCAGGGTAGAAAAACAACTCCAAGTATTTGCCACATCTTTGTAAAAGAAACTGATGTTGTCCCTTACTTCTTTTTCTGTTATATTATTAGGATCATTTTTATTGATCCGCATCATTGTGACAATTTCTACCTGCTTCGTGACATCATAGTAATGGTATTTCCTTTCCCAGATGTCTGTCCACACTATGTCATTTACTCTGGAAAATAGCATTATGGCTCTCAGGTTTCATTCCTCTATTTCCTTCCTGAGATCTTGCAATTGTACATTGATGGGTCTTCCTTGTGTGTACAGCTGATCTGGCGTTATTGTGCCTTCGATATAAACCCTTTCTTATTGTCATTTCGTAGCATTATTTCTTTTGACTTTTTATAGTCGTCTCGCTCTATCATATCATGCCTTTTGCTTTTCCGTATTCATGTATGACTTATACTCATGAAGGAATGTCTTTGCCACCTTAACTTCTTTTGGTAATCTCCATCATGGGAGGACCATTGGTATCGCAACAGTTTCTGGTGGTGTGCATATTAGGATTTTTGTTTCTATTTGTCTTTCTATATGTGGATATGAGCCTTCCGTAGTTGATGCTTTAGCTAGCCCTATTGCGGCGGGGTAATTCATCTTAGCTTCCGAAATTGTGTCCCAGAATGCTTGAGTTAATCCCCTCCGGCTTAATTTTAATCATATTTCTACTTTGATTTCTATTCTTGATGTAATACATTCAACATCTACAGCCAATTGATTATATGGTTTTAGTAACTCTTCCAGTTCTGTTCATGTGAATGCTTCAGTAAACATAAGTTTCATCATTGCCACTGTTTCTTTCCTTTATCTCTCTAGCTTCTCTTTTTGACTTTGATTTCAACCAGGAACTGCTCGTCATCAGTGTCTATCCATTCTATTGTTTTGGCTGGACTGATCTCTCCCCATTTCTTGATATTTATTCTGTTGATTGTTTGTTGTGTTTTGGGAGATAATAGTAGTCTGGATGATATGAGTAGTTGTTCCTCCTCTAGCATTTCTGCTTGGGATTTTGTAACCATTTCTCAGACTTCTAATGGTTCCATTAGGCCCCCTCATTTCATCAACTCCGTGCTAAAAATAATCTTAGTAAATGTGCACTGCGGACTATCTCATTCATAGGGTTCCATTTTGCAATTGAGGGTTCTCTGCACGTTTTTCTGTGTTAACGTTTTCCTAATTTTGGCTGTGCTTGTGAGTTTCCTTTTGATAATTTTACTTGTCATTAGCCATGGTTGGTTTTCGAGTTGCTTTATCCATGTTTCAGATGTTACTCCCCACATATACTTTCTCATGGGCTTGTTGAATATCATGATTTCACTGGGGCATATCCCCATCTTGTTTGTGATGCTTATTACTGATATTTTTCCCAGTGGATTTTCGTTCATTATTGTTCTGCTCAGTATCTTTTCCATCATTTGCACTGGCTTCTCTGATCTATTCAGTGACTCTAGTTTCCCAGTGTGACTTTTTAGTAGCCAATTCTTCATTTGCATGTTTATCAGAGCTATTGCTATTTCATATTTCTTTGCTTTCACTAGTTTGTGGTGGGTGTGTAGCGAGATCTGGAGTTTTATTTCTACATTTTCTGTTGTGAATATTGCTAGTATCCATGCTGTCGTTCTATAGCATATCTCCAGTGCTTTCTTTTCTTCGAATAATAACTGTTTGAAGTCTTTTTTCGTATCAATTCGTAGGCTCTGTTTACCTCTGTCAATGCCATTTCTACTGATTTATGAAACTTCCGTGATGGTGCATCAATCTTTATTTCTGGCCAACCTTCCTCTACCTTCTGTTGCAACTTCATGTTCTTGCAAATTGTTTGGATTTGTTGTAAATGTTCTTGTCATTGTGTCAGACTACACTTTATGAATAATGTGTTGGCCTTTTCTCTTCCATCTATATCTGACATTAATTCTATTGTTTTCGTCTGCCTGTAGAGGTTGATCGCAATGCATGGGTCTACCATAATTCTGTAGATCTGTGCCCAGTAATCTATTTGTAGATCAAATCATATTAGCTCTGGAGTTGTTGTGATTTTTGATGTTTTCTCCCAGGGGAAGATATTTTCGCCTAACAGGCATGCATATTCTAGGTGCTTGGGAATGTCTTCTTGTGTTGATATTGTTATGATTACTACTCTGATATTTTGCACTCTTGCCATTCTTGTTGTCTCATCTATTTTTTTTTCTAAATTCTTTGTATATTATTTTTGTTTTAATATATGTATGATCGTGAGATTCTCTGCATAAATGTTTATCTCTGGTATTTCGGCGATTTTGTCTTTGTATGCCATTATTGCTTGCATTGTATCCAATATGAATGCATCATCAAATACGACGTGAACCATACTGCACATATATGGCCTTTCTAATATTTCATTCATTTCTTGCAGATAACTTAGGATGACATTTACTTTTGGTCTGTTGTTTGCATCAAGCACAATTGGTAAATACTTCCCTTTGATTCTTGCAACTTTTTGTATGTCAGTTTTTGTTCCAGGGATAGCTTTGCGAATGCATTATAACACATCTTCAATGTTCTCATAAAGGAAGGGTGTAAGGTTTCTCCATTGATCTTCGACATTAGTTTTTCTCTCTCTTTTGATCTTACAGTTCTTTCTGAAGTCATTTCTGAGGAGGTGTGTAGCTGAGGCATCCTTAGTGGTTGCATACTGGTGCTTGGTTCACAGTCTGAGGGCTTTGAATCTTTGCTAATATTTTCTACTGATTCGTCCTTGAATCAGCTCACAGTTACTCCTATTGGCACTTGACCAGCTGTGGTTCTGGATGAGATGACGTCAGCTTTGAATCACTTTTGTATCTCCACGGTTCTTCCACCACTTACACCTTCCCCCGGAACTCCTCATGTCTCACTGCCCTTGAATTGGCGTCATGGACATTGGGAGGGAAAGTTGTGCTGTGCACCAGTTTTCTGCGTGCCCTTGAATTGGTGCTGCAGATCCCTGGTGGGAGAAGCTTTTTGTCAGTTGGTCTCTCTGCCCTTGAATCTGCCTTGAGGACTACTAGGACGCCTTCTCACTCTATGTCGTCTGTTCACCAGTTCCTTGTTCTCATCCCTTCTGCCCTTGGTTCAATGTCTGGTTTGAGAACTTCTTTGCAACTCTCCTTCTCCTGTTTGTTGTTGAGAGCTCCTCTGGTTGTTGGGTTCT